>CAUYLG010017292.1:0-113597 GCA_963573385.1 Cacajao melanocephalus
GTGTGTAAATTTAACCCGTAATGCGGTGTGTGCTTTTAACTTGTTTTGGGCAACTTTACCCCAGCCGGGGGAGCCGTGTTTTAATATAACAAAAAAAAAAAAAAAAAAAAAAAAAAAAAAAAAAAAAAAAAACCTTTCTAAAAGGGATTTCTGATATGGACATTTAAGTTTCTGGAGAAAACAAAACACTTTGGCAAGTTCTTACTCCAGTGTGTTTTAATTTCACATTGTTCCGATGTTCAGGTTTCTCGTCAGCATTGCTCAAAGCTGCCCACATGGTCAACAGCTTAATTTTTGAAGAATTGAGGACACTGTCCCAACCACTGATGTGTGGCTTAAAGATAATAAATAAAGTGAATCTGCAGAGAACAGCGAGGCTAAGAGCATGTCCTGGGTCCAGTCTGCTGTGGACAGTGCTGCTCCTGGGGTCCATGCTGCAGTTATGCACTGTGGCCCTCACAGTGCCCCGGGGCACCTTTCACAGTGCCACAGAGACTAATTCTGCCGTCAAGCAGCAGAGGGTGAAAGCTCCTTGGCCTTCACAGCTCTACAGACTGTTCTGACAGGGAAAAAACAAAAATCTGTACCTTGACTATGTTTCCACACTTTCCTCTTCAGAGAAGCTGATTTTTTCTGACTGAACTGAAAGCATAATGGGCCTGGGTGAAATAGATGAAATAGGAGAGAAGACTATTTCCATGGGTCCTCAAACTTGTGGAGGAGCTTTGAAAAATACCAATGCCCAGAATCCACCCTGGAACAATTAAATCAGAACTTCTAAACAGAAATGTTTGTATGTGTGCCTGTGTGTGCATGCATGTGTGCCTATGTGAGTGTGTGGACATATGTGTGTGTGCATGTATCTGTACGTGCATATGTGTGTGAATATCTGTATGTGCCTAAGTGCCTGTACTGAGTAGGGATTGAGAACCATTGCTCAAGGCCATGCGTCTACCGAGATGATCTCAATTCCCCAAATGCAATCCCTATTGGCCCCGAAAGCCTAAACTCCCTGACATCTTACCTTTAGACTGCATGGTTAGAAGGTTCTTCCTGTATCCTGCAAAGATCGGTCCAGGTGAACCTTGCACCCACTGGCCCTTGCTCTAACCACACAAAACACATCGTGTCCCTCATTCAAAATGTTTGAAAGATCAAATGAACTGTACCAAAGCGAGAGGAAAGCTTTTTATTTATTGTCAGGGTACTTTTAGGAATCCTGCATTTACTGCCTGAGCCACAGAAATGGAATACTGAAAGAGAAGAGAGATGAGGGCTATAAAGCAAACACACACAAGGCCAATTTAGACATTAGAGTGGGGATTTATGTGTTTTTGTAATACTGGAGTTGGTATAAACAGAGCTATCCACCCTGAGAGAGAATATAAGATCCTCATTATGTTCATAAAGGGATTTTACAGATACTGTTTTAGGGGGTGGCGGGGAGAAGCCACAATGCCCTGCTTTAAAGGAAATAATCACCTTTCCTGGAACACATCTATGATCTTGACCGCATAGAAATAAGCAATAAAGACTCCCCTGTTTACTCTCCAGCTGGATGCTTGGCCAAGGGCATTTTGGTTTTCTCTGATTAGCCAGGAAAGGAGGTATGGGGGAAGCTGCCCTGGCCCCCAGAGCCCTAGGGGGCAGTGTCACTTGGGCAGGGGGTGCGGGGGGGTGGGGGGGGAAGGGGACCAGCTCCCTCACAGGAGAGGCAGCTCAGGGCTTCTTTCTTTCCAGGAAAGCTAAAAAACCAATTTTCGTAATTCCTTTTTTTTTTTTAAGAGATGGGGTCTCACTCTGTCCCATCCTCCTGTCTCAGCCTCCCGATGCACTAGGACCACAGGGCTTACCCCCCTCGCCAGGCCCAATTTTCAATGTGAAAGCTCTTGGTTTTTAAAAGTTGGAAACACATTTTTTAAAAACTTGTAAGACACTGTGAGGGTCAAAAAACACCCAATTGCAAGTACAAGGATCCCTGCACTTCCCGTCCTTGGCTTCTGTTCTTGTGGTGGGGCCTGTACTCTCCAATCTGCCCGAGAGCCTCTGAGATTAAGGGTCAACAACACAGCAAGGTTTTAGGATTTCAAAAGGATGGGAGGGAGGTCCATTTAGTGACACATTTTCTATGCCCGGCTTAAAAAAAAAACCACCTCGGGGGGCTTTGGAAAATAAGCAGGCATCCTCAGGAAGGACCCCCACCTCCCAGGGAAGTTTACAGACCTTCCCCAGAAAGGTTAAAGTATCTGACTGCACACGCAAAAAAGAAAAAAAAATCAGCTTGAAAAATAACAAGAATGGGCCGGCTGCAGTGGCTCACGCCTGTAATCCCAGAACTTTGGGAGACCAAGGCAGGGGGATCACTTGAGGTCAGGAGTTCCAGAGCAGCCTGGCCAACACGGTGAAACCCATCTCTACTAAAAATACAAAACATTAGCCGGGCGTGGTAGTACATGCCTGTAATCCCAGCTACTGAGGAGGCCGAAGCAGAAGAATTACTTGAACCCGGGAGGCGGAGGTTGCAGTGAGCCAAGATTGTGCCACTGCACTGCAGCCTGGGAAACAGAGTGAGACTCTGAATGATAATAAATAATAATAAGTGATAATAATATAAAAGTTAACCCTTTTTAGGTTGGCTGAACTTTCAGTGGGATTCAGTGGCAGTTCTGGCCAGGGCATATCTATAAGTTGAGGACGGCCCTGAGAGAGCTCTTCCGGCACAGGGCCTCATTGATAACGTCTCACCTTGACAGTCACCACTGACCAGCATCATGCTGTCTCACAGAAATAGAACTCGAGCCACATGTGGAATTTTCCATTGTTTTATACCCACATTAAAAAAAAATAAAGAGCATTGATGTTAAAACGTGTCATTCAACCCAATACATCCAAATGTTAACATTTCAACAAGCAAGCAATGTCAGAAATACTGACATTTTATATTCTCTTTTTTGCACTGTCTTCCACATCGGGTGTGTATCCTAGACTCACTGCACACCTCACCTGAGACAAGCCTCACCTCAAGGTTTCTATAGCCACACATGGCCTGGGGCTGTCCCTACAGGCTCAGCCAGGCCCAGAGACACCCACATTTATGTACAGTCCTGCAGATGAGGCTTTCTCCGTAACTTTTTGTCTGGTTTTGTTTTTTGATTCATGGATTTTTCTATATTTGACAGGTTACTATCAATCACGATTAGTATTCCTTTATGGCTGATCTGCTACTTGCTACTCCCGTTAAGTCTGTAAGATAACTTTAATGAAGTATAATTTATGGTCGAGGGGCCATGTGAGGTGGCTCACACCTGTAATACTAGCACTTTGGGAGGCCAAGGAAGGCGGATCACCTGAGGTCAGGAGTTCGAGACCAGTCTGGCCAATATGGTGAAACCCCATCTCTACTAAAAAAAAAAAAAAAATACAAACATTAGCCAGCCGTGGTGGCGCATGCCTGTAATCCCAGCTACTGGGGAGGCTGAGGGCAAGAGAACTGCTTGAACTCGGGAGGCGGAGGTTACAGGGAGACGAGATCACGTCACTGCTCTCCAGCCTGGGCAACAAGAGCAAAACGCCATCTCAAAAAAAAAAAAAAAAATTATGGTCATAGGTCAGGAAGAGTTTCTGGTTAGCATCTGAGGGAAGTGGACATGGGATCATTTTCAGGAAGACCTGTGGAGGGTTTCTTGAAAGGAATGATACCAGCCTGTTCAATAACTCTACCTTCAGGTGTCATGCAGGAGGGATCACTTAGGTTCTATCCCTATGTCATGACACGTGACGTAGTATGCCGTGAAACTGATCGTCATTAGGTCTCCACTCATTGACCCAGACAGGTTCAGGTCTTGACTGACACTGCTCACAGTATTATCTGGACACACTGAATTTATGCTGGTCAGCTGGTTCATACATGGTGAGGTCTCCCATCCTCAGCCCAGAGGAGGAAGTGAAATTATTGCTGTGACCCCTCAATATTCCAGGCTAGACAAAAGCAAAGTTGTGGAGATGCTACTGACGGCCATACGGCCCTGGAGGTCTGGGTTGGTTTTTTCACCAACCTTGACTCTGACTAGGACTGGACCAGGGACCCCTGTCATAAGGTTTGTTAAAGTACAGCCTGGTTTTGGCCTTGATTTTGCCTGATGTTTTGGAAGAGACTCTCCTTCCAAGAACTAGCCTGATCATCCTTAATCCACCTCTGAAAGCACTGGCCATAAAGAGGACTGCCCATGAGATCAACCCTAATCCCTGGAATACCCATCAGATGCCCCACCCTCCGCTAGGCATAGGGAAGAAGAGAAGGAAACTAATTATTTGCATCTATTGTAACTGGATCGTTCAAGTATGAAAGATGTATACACCAATAAAAATCACCATCACAACAAAGATACAGAATATTTCCATCAATCCTCAAATCTTCTTAGCGCCCCTTTACAGTACTCCCTCCCTTCATCCCACCGTAACTAATTATCCACTTTTGTCACTATAAATGAGTTACCATTCTCTAAACTACTAAATAAATGAAATCATATAGTATGTACTTTGTGTCCAGCATCTTTCATGCAGCATAATTTTGAATGATACTGTTGTATAAGTGGTCCCTCTATTGGTTGGTAGTATCCTATTGTAGAATGTGCCGAAATTTATCCATTCAACTGTTGATAGACATTGGTGTCACTTAGTTTTTGGCTATTACAAATAAAACTGCTATAAACATTTATGTACAAGTCTTTTTATAGACATATGTTTTCATTCCTCTTAAATAGACACATAGGACAGGAATGACTGAGACATATGGTAGGTATATTTGACTTAAACTGTTTTGGCCTGGCACCATGGCTCATGCCTATAATTCCAGCACTTTAGGAGAGGGAGGCAAGAGAACTGCTTGAGCCCAGGAGATGGAGACCAGCCTAGGCAACATAGCAAAACCCCATTTCAATTTTTAATTTTAAAAAGTTAGTAAATAAACTGCTTTACATTTCTACGTGAATTGTAAGAAAATTCCAATTGCTGCATATTCTCACCAATACTTAGTATTATCAGACCTATATATATTAGCCTTTCTAATAAGTATGTAGTAGTATCTCATTGTGGTTTTAATTCGCATTTCTGTGATGATAAGTGATGTTGCCTATCTTTCCATGTGCTTATCTGCCATTCCTGTATATTTTTTTTGTGAAGTGTCTACTCAGATCTTTTGCCCATTTTTAAGAGTTTGCCTTTTTATTATTGATTTGTGGTTCTTTATATATTCCAAATGTGAGTCCACTGTCAGATATATGTATCAGGAATATTTTTTCTCATTCTATGGATTGAGTTTTGCTGTTTTAATGTCTTCTGAAGAGTAAAGATTTTTCATTTTGGAAACATCCAATCTACCAGTTTTCCTTTTATGGCCCATGAATTTTGTGTTGGATCTAAGAGATCTTTGCCTTTCTCAAGATTGTAAGATTTTATCCTATGCTTTTTTCCCCAAAGTTTCTAATTGTAAGTTTTCTATTTAGGTCTATAATCCATTTTGACTTAATTTTTGTGAATGATGTGAGGTCAGAATAAATGTTAATTTTGACTCATTAGACTATCCAGTTGTCTCAGCACCATTTGCTGAAAAAACAAACAAAAAAACTCAAACTTCTGCCCTTTTCCTCATTGAATTTTCATGGTACTCGTATTGAAAATCCATTGTAGTAAGTCCCATATAAGCGTGGGTCTATTTTTGTACTCTGTTCCACTGACCTGTCCATCTAGTCTTATGCCAATGCCATGCTGTCTTGCTCAGCTCTAGAGACTACCCACAATAGTCTAGTCCAAGGTCATGACTAGCAGAAGTTTTGAAAGTAGGCAGTTTAAGTACTCCACCTATGTCATTTTTTAAAAAAATTATTTTGCTATTCTAGGTACTTTGCAGCGCCATATGAATTCAGAATCAGCTTGTCAATTTCAATTAAAAAAAATCTGCTGGGATTTTATCTGGATTCTACTGGATCTATAGGTAACTCTGAGAACTGCCGTTGTAACAATATTGAGTCTTGTGATCTGTGAACATGCTCTCTCTCTCCATTTATTTTAATCCTTAATTTAATCAGTAATGCTTTGCAGTTTTAAGTGTACAGCTCTTGCATATATTTTGTTAAATTTATGCCTAAGTATTTTATATTTCTAAATACTACTGTAAATGAAATTGCATCTTAAATTTCAACTTTCAAGTGTTCATTGCTAGTTCACAAAACTACTGATTTTTGCATACTGACTTTGTATCCTGTGACCATGCTAAATTATTAGAGGAAATTATTAGTTCTGGTAACTTTTTAAAATAGGTTCCTTACAAAAAGGATCGTGTCAAATGCAAATAAAGATAGTTTTACTTCTTTTCCCACCTGTGTACTTTTATTTCTTCTTCTTTTCCTTATTGCACTAGCTAGGACCTCCAACAGAAGATGAAAAGAGGACAACACACTTTATTACTAATCTTAGAGGCAAATTATTTGGTTTTTCATCAGTAAATGTTGATGTTACGTGTGGATTTTACACAGATGCCCCTCAGTAAATTGAGAAAGTTGTCTTTTATTCCTAGTCTGTTGAGAGTTTTTGGTACAAATGGCTGGTGAACTTTTGTGAAATGCTTACTCTGTTTCTATTGGGATGAGGAAATGGTTTTATTCTTAATGTTGTTGATATGATGAATTATATTGATTTTCTAATGTTAAACTAACCTTGTATATCTGGGATATATCCCAGTTAATCCTGATGTATCATCTTCTTACCAAATGCCATTTACTAATATTTTGGTAAGGATGTTTGCATTTATATTGCATTTACAAAAGATATTGGAAGGCCAGGCACAGTGGCTCACACCTGTAATCCCAGCACTTCAGGAGGCCAAGGCAGGCAGATGATAAGGTCAGGAGTTTGAGACCAGCCTGGCCAATATGGTGAAACCCCAACTCTGTTAAAAATACAAAAATTAGCCGGGTGTGGTAGTGCACACCTATAGTTGCAGCTACTTGGGAGACTGTGGCAGGAGAATCGCTTGAACTCAGGAGACAGAGGTTGCAGTGAGCCGAGACTCCCTTAGTGCACTGCAGCCTGGGTAACAGAGTAAGACACCATCTCAAAAAAAAAAAAAAAAGATATTGGAATATTAGTCTGTAGATTTCCTTATGGTGGCTTTGACAAGTCAATATCAGAGTAATATTGGTTTCATAAAATTAGTTAGAAACTATTCCCCCCTACAGGAGCTTGGCTAGGATTATTATTACTTCTTTAATTGTTTGATGGAATTTGCCAATGAAATCATCTGAGCCTATTGTTTTCTTTGTAGCAGAATTTTGATTATGAATTTCATATCTTTAGTAGGTATTGGGCTATTCAGACTTTTCTATGTCTTCTGGTGTCAGTTTTAGTAATATTCATCTTTCAAGAAATTTGTCTATTTCATCAAAGTAGTCAAATGCATTGGCTAACAAATTTATTGTCTATATGTCCCCTTAGATTCTTTTAAACGTCTCTAGAATCCATAGTGGTGTCCCTCCATTCACTCCTGAAATTGGTCATTTGTTTCCTCTGTGGGTTCGGGTTTTTTTTTCTTCTTTCTTTCCTTTCTCTCTCTCTCTCTTTCACAAGTTTAGCCAGAAGTTTATTAATCTTACTGACCTTTTCAAAGAACCTGCTTTAGGCTTCGTCGACTTTCTCTATTGTTTGTTCTCTTCATTATTTCCTTTCTTCAGCCAAACCACTTTAACGTGCCCACCACTTTATCCAAATCTCAGAAATGTTAATGTATTATATTTTAATTATTCAAATCAAAATATTTTATAATTTCTTTTGTGATTTCTTCTTTGATTCATGAGTTACTGAGAAGTGAGTTGTTTAATACCCAAATATTTAGGGCTTTTGAAAATTCTCTGGCTGGGTGTGGTGGCTCACACCTGTAATCCCAGCACTTTGGGAAGCCAAGGTGGGAGGATTGCCTGAGCTAAGGGGTTTGATTGAGACCAGTCTGGGCAACACAGCAAGACTTCTTCTCTGCTAAAATTTAAAAAAACAATTAGCATGGTGGTGCATGCCTATAGTCCCAACTACTTGTGGTGCTGAGGTGGGAGGACTACTTGAGCCCAGGAGGTCGAGGATGTGGTGAGCGTGTTTGTACCACTGCCCTCCAGCCTGGGCAACAGAGCAAGATCCTGTCTAAAAATAAACACAATTATTTTTTCTAATCTTTGTGGACAAATAACATTCTGTAAGATTTCAATCTACGAAAATCTACTGAAATTTGTTCTATATCTTAACAGATGTCTTTCTGAACATTCTATGCGCATTCACAAATAATGTTGGGTGGGAGGAGTAAGATCATCAGAAAAAATATAGAGTACTATAGGTGACAAAATGGTCTGTAAACCAAACCCCCAAAACAGGAGTTTTCCTGTATTAATGAACCTGCACGTGTACCCCTTAACATAAAATAGAGAGGGATGGAGAACGGGAGGGAAGAGGAAGGAAAAAAGAAAGGATGGGAAGGAAAAGGAGGGAGGGAAAGAGAAAGGCAGTCTAATTTTTCACATATTGAGTGTGGCCTTTTATGGATGTCAATTAAGTGGTTCTTATGTTGTTCAAGTCTCCTACATCTTTACTGATATTTTTGTCTACTTTTCTATCAAGTATTGAAGGTTATTAAGATTGTCAAATATGACTGTGTATTTACCTATATCTGCTTTAGCCTTTGGTGCACATACTTTGCTTTGCATAGTTTGAAGCTTTGCATTTAGGCATACCCATTACTACATCTTCCCGATGTACTGACCCTTCTATTCATGAAGTGTCCCTCTTTGCCTTGAGTAATACAGTCGTCCCTCAGCATCTATGAGGCATTGGTTTCAGGACCACCCCAAAATACCAAAATCTCAGAATTCTCAAGTCTTATATAAAATGAAGTTAGTCTCTGCATATAACCTACACAGATCTTCCCATACATTTTCAATCATGTCTAGATTAGTTATAATACGGAATACAATGTAAATGCTATGTAAATAGTTACACTATAGTGTTTTTAATCTTTTTCTTATTGTTGTACTGTTCTCTGTTGTTGGTGGTGGAGGACTTTGTCTGTTTCGTTTTTTAGATTTTCTATCTGCAGTTGGCTGAATCTGCTGATGCAAAACTCAGATACGGAGGGCCAACCACACTCTTCATCTTGAAGGGTACTGTCTGATGTTAATACTGCCACTGCATGGCATATTGTTTCCCATCTTTTTACTTTCAGTCTATCTGTGTCCTTGTATTTAAAGTATGTCTTATGTGGACAGCATACACTTGGGCCTTGCTTTTTATTCAGTCCTATATTCTTTGCCTTTTGATTAAGGTGCTGCATCCCTTTGCAGTGAATGTAATTATTTAGGTCTGCTATTCCTGTTTCTCTCTCTTTTTTAAGTATTCTATTTTAAATCCTCTATTGGCTCTGTCTCTTTGAATTACATTTTAGAGGTTGTCTAAAGATTGTAATATACTTTTTTTTGAGACAAGGTGTGGCTCTGTTGCCCAGGCTGAAGTGTACTGGCACGATCATGGCTTACTGCAACCTCCAGCTCCCAGACTCAAGCCATCCTTCTACCTCAGCCTCCCAAGTAGCTGGGACTACAGATGTGCACCACCACGTCTGGCTAACTTTTTTTTTTGTATTTTTTGTAGAGATGGGATTTCACCATGTTGCCCAAGCTGGTCTAGGACTCCTGAGCTCAAGTGATCTGCCCACCTCAGCCTTCCAAATACTGAGATTACAGGTGTGGTAATATACATTTTTAACTTACTACAATTGTATTAGAACATTCTAACACTGCTATAAAAAAATATCTGAGGCTGGGTAATTTATACAGAAAAGAGGTGTAATGGGTTCATGGTTCCGCAGGCTGTACAAGCATGATGCCAGCATTTGCTCGGCTTCTGGGAAGGCCTCAGGGAACTTTTACTCACGGAGGCAAAGTAAGAGCAGACACATCACATGGTTAAAGCAGGAGAAAGAGGGTAGGGGAGGTGCCACATATTTCTAAACAATCAGACCTCATGAGAATTCACTATCTCAAGGACAGCACCAAGAGGGTGGTGCTAAACTACTCATAAGAAATCCATCCCTATGGCCGGGCACGGTGGCTCACACCTGTAACCCTAGCACTTTGAGAGGCCGAGGCGGGTGGATTGCCTGAGCTCAGGAGTTCAAGACCAGCCTGGCCAACACGGTGAAACCCCATCTCTACTAAAACACAAAATTAGCCAGGCATGGTGGCATGCACCTGTAGTACCAGCTACTCAGGAGACAGAGGCAAGATAATCGCTTGAACTCAGGAGGCGGAGGTTGCAGTGAGCCAAGATCACACCACTGTGCTCCAGCCTGAGCAATAGAACAAGACTCTGTCTCTAAAAAACAAAAAAAGATCTAATCATCTCCCACCACACCCCACCTCCAACACTGGGGATTATATTTCAACACGAAATCTGGGTGGGGACAAATATTTTTAAATGTTAATTTTGAGTTACGCTAGAAAAGGAACTCTGCAATAGTATATTTCCATTTAACTCCCCCAATTCATAGTGTTGTATATCAGATCTACAGGTATGATAAAACTATCAATAAAGTGTTTTTACTTTAAATATTGATGTATCTTTTAAGATTAAAAGAAAATAAAAAATAAACTAGTATTTTACACTTATTGATATCTACCGTTTCTAGTGCTCTTCATTCCTTCCTGTATATCCTTTAGCACTTTTCCCCCCACACCCTCTACCCCTTTAGTATTTCTTTTAATACAGGTCCCCTGGTAACAAATTTTCTCAAGACTTTTGTTCCCCTGGAAATGCCTTTACATCACTTTCATTTCTGAAGGACAGTTCTGCCAGATATAAAATTCTCCGTGGATTTTTTTTCTTCAGCACTTTGAATGTGTCATTTCAATATATTCAGCTTTTATAGTGTCTGATGAGAAGTCAGCTTTTAATCTTATCATTCTTCTGTATGTAACATCATTTTTCTCTGGCTGCTTTCAAAATTCTGTCTTTATCTTTGGCTTTCATTAGTTTAAATACAATAGGCCTAGGAGCTGTTTTCTTTGTGTTCATCCTGCTCTTGGTTTATTAAGCTTCTTAGATTTGTACATAAATGCTTTTCACCACATTTGGGAGGTTTTTTGCTATTATTGTGTCAAATATTTAGGTATTTCCTTTCTATTTGTCTTCTCGGATTCCAGTTTCACATACACTGGACAACCTCATACTATCCCACAAGTCACTGAAATCTCTGTTCATTTCTCTTCAATTTTTTCCATGATTTTTGGATTGGGTAATTTCTACTAATTTATATTGCAGTTTACTGGTTCTGTTGCCCCACCTAATGTTATGTTGAGACCATGTAGCCAATAAAAATTTTTTCACTTATTTTACTTTTCAGCTTAGAGTTTCCATTTTTGTAGTTTCCATTTCTCTGTAAAGATTTCCTGTCTGGGGCTGGGTGTGGTGGCTCATGCCTGTAATTCCAGCACTTTGGGAGGCTGGGGCGGGGGAAGAGGGGATCGCTTGAGCCCAGGAGTTTGAGACTAGCCTGGGTAAAATAGAGACCCTATCTCTACGAAAAAGTTAAAAAGTGAGCTGAGTGTGGCAAAGTATGCCTGTAGTCACAGCTACTTGAGAAGTGGAGATGGGAGGATTGCTTGAGCCCAGGAGGTAAAGCTGTAGTGAGCTGTGATGGTACCTACTGCTCTCCAGCCTGGGTGAGAGAGGAAGACCCTGTCTAAAAAAAGACTTTTTGTCTGTGCATTCACTAACCCTGTATTTTCTCTTAATTCTGACACATTTCCCTTTCATTCTCTGAATGTATTTTTAATAGCTTTTTTTAAAAACTGCGGTTAAAAAAATAACAAAATTTTTTTCATTTTGTCCGGGTGCGGTGGCTCATGCCTGTAATTCCAACAATTTGGGAGGCTGAGGAGAGGGGATCACCTGAGCTCAGGAGTTCAAGACAAGCCTCGCCAATGTGATGAAACCCCATCTCTACTAAAAATACAAAAATTAGCAGGGTGTGGTGGCAGATGCCTATAATCCCAGCTACTTGGGAGGCTAAGGCAGGAGAATCATTGAACCCAGGAGGCGGAGATTGCAGTGAGCTGAGATCACGCTATTGCACTCCAGCCTGGGCAACAAGAGTGAAGTTCTGTCTTTAAAAAAACCCCACAAAATGCGTCAGTGTAATCATTTCATGATAGCTGTTTAAATTTGCTAAAGCCAACATCTGGTTCCTCTTGGTGCTCCTGACTGCCTTACTTCCTAAGGGTCTCACTTTCCTTTGTCTTTCCATGTGCAGTAATGACAGATAACAACAGTATTGTTGATAATATGTTGCAGCAACATTGCATTCTACTGGGTTATAGGTACTCTGTTTTATAGGGGAGAGCTATGTGCTGCAGTTTGACTAGATTCACATACAAACTGATCTCTGTTCTTACGGCTTACCACTTTTTTTTTTTTTTTTTTTGAGACGGAGTCTCACTCTGTTGACCAGGCTGGAGAGTAGTGGTGTGATCTCAGCTCACTGCAACCTCCACCTCCCACGTTCAAGCAATTCTCCTGCCTCAGTCTCCTGAGTAGCTGGGATTACAGGCACGTGCTACCACGCCCAGTTAATTTTTCTACTTTTAGTAGAAACGGGATGTCACCATGCTGTCAAACTCCTGACCTCAAATGATCCACCTGCCTTGGCCTCCCAAAGTGCTGGGATTACAGGCATGGTAAGTCCCCACGCCCAGCCTCTGCTTCCCACTTTTTAAAGTAGCAACCTGGCAGTGGTCTCCCCTGTGCCTAATAATTTGGTGATCAGACACAGGTATGGGGCGATCTGGGGCTCACCCTTTCTGTGACTTCCTTGCTTCTAGGAATTCCTTCCCACTTCCCCGCTAACTGATAGCTGCTCCATGCGCTGACACTTCAAGCCCATAAAGGTTCAGCTTTATGCCACACAGCTACATATGGCTAAGGGTGTGCAATAAATTCACAAGTCTGGCCCGACAAGCTCCATCTTTCAAGGGTTGATTTCTATCTGGTCTGGCTCTACTTTCTTATGGGGCCCCCTGGGGTCTCGATGACGGAAGAACAGTTTAACTGTTACCAGGGATTTGAGAGAGTTTACGTGCAAGAATCTGGGTCTCTCTCCTGCAATTCTCTCACTGCCTAGATTTCTCCTTTAAATTTCCAGCTGCCTTTCTGGTCTTGAACTTGGGTTTCTAGCATTTTTAGGCAATAAAGCTGAAATTTTTCTTCTTCACCCATCCCAGTTTCTGTAGCTACAGCATTTAGACAAAGCCCTTGGGCTAGAAAGCCACAAGCTCCCAATTTTTATACTTTCTCATCAGTATTTCAAGATTAAATTTGTCCTGTGGTGTCTGTTTTTGGAAACACTCTAGTACCCTTAAAAATACAGTTTTTTAAATCAGTTTTTATAATCATTATATCATATATTAACTCCCTTAACTCCACCACTGAACTCTTGTACCATTAGCAGAAATACTTCCCATAGTGTTTAACTGGTACACTGAGAAAGAGTCTAAACTATCCAGGTGTTGAGAGGAAGGATAACTGGTCTCAGACATCTCTGAACCCCCAAAGCCTGGCTAGTGCATGACACTCAGTAGGTGTTCAATAAGTATGTGCTGAAAGAATGGCTGAAACATAACAAGGTTACTCCTGGTTCTGCTAGTTACATACTACCATGTGATCTTAACCTCTAGCATGTCACTTAACCTCTAGGCAAAACTAATGAAACAATTACAGTATAAGATTCCTGGGGCAATTTCAGTTAGAAAAATCTTACCTAGGAAAAGTGGTAGAGACATTTTCCAAATGTATGTTCACTGTAGCATTATTCATAATAATAAAAAACTGGAAACAATCTCATTCTCCAAAAACAGGAAAACAGTTAAATTCTGGCAGATGATAAACTACCATTATTTCATGTAAATTTTTTTTTTTTTGAGACAGAGTTTCACTCTTGTCGCCCAGGCTGGAGTGCAATGGCGTGATCTCGGCTCACTGCAACCTCTACCTCCCGGGTTCAAGCGGTTCTCCTGCCTCAGCCTCCCGAGTAGCTGGGATTACAAGTGCCCGCCACCACACCAAGGCTGGTCAGGAATTTCACCATGTTGGTCATGCTGGTCTTGAATTCCTAACCTTAGGTGATCTGCCCGCCTCGGCCTCTCAAAATACTGTGATTACAGGTGTAAGCCACTGCATCCAGCTGTAAAATGTTTTAGAATAGTGTTCTTAATGATATGAAGAAATTCTCTGTGTAGAAATGTTGAGAGAAAAAATTCAGTACATAAAATAAGAGCCAGACTTAGATTTTACTCTTAACCTCTCTATGTAGAGTTAACTACATTATTTGCCTTGTACAGGTTAATTTATAACACAGTTTTTTCATCTGCAAATGGAGAAAATGATACCAGTTTATTGGGAGGCTTACGTGATGTCCACTTAAAAGAAATTACTCAAAAATATTCATTTTGGGCCAGGCACAGTGGCTCACACTTGTAATCCCAGCACTTTGGGAGGCCGAGGTGGGCGGATCACAAGGTCAGGAGATCAAGACCATCCTGGCCAACATGGTGAAGCCCCATATCTACTTAAAAATACAAAAAATTAGCCAGGCATGGTGGCAAGTGCCTGTAATCCCAGCTACTTCGGGAGGTTGAGGCAGGAGAATCACTTGAACCCGGGAGACGGAGGTTGCAGTGAGCCAAGATCAAGTCACTGCACTCCATCCAGCCTGGGCAACAGCGTGAGAGAAAAAAAATCATTTCACTTTTACAGTGAGTAGTTATAAAATATTAGCCAATGTTAATTATTATACCTAGTTAATATATATAAGTTTATTCTGATGAAAGTAATAACAGTATTGTGTTATATTTTCACTTTGCCTTTTTTTAAGCTCTGTGAAAAGAGCTAAGGTTGGGCTAAATCAAGCTTGTCCAAACCACAGCCCATGGGCCACATGTAGCCCAGGACAGCTTTGAATGCAGCCCAACACAATTCTTAAACTTTCTTAAAACATTATGAGATTTTTTTTTTAAGCTCATCAGCTATCATTAGTATTAGTGTAGTTTATGTGTGGCCGAAGACAATTCTTCCTCCAATGTGGCCCAGGGAAAAATTATTGGCCCTGGGCTAAATAATCCCTAAGACCTAAGAGACCTACCATGGTTCCCTGGATGGTATTGACACAAACGTAAATTCAGAAAAGGAAGAACTCAGCGGGCACTGGGATGAATGGCCGGGTAAGGCCACAAGGATGGGTCGTAGAAGTAGGACTCCAAAGGTGGACCATGGCTGGCTGGGGAGTGCTCAGGCGACAGCAGGAGCAAATCCAGTGCGGGAGAAAATCTCACAGCCTGGTGGCAGGGGAGGTGCAGAGGGCAGACCCAATGACAGTAGGGAGGCTGGGTCAGTACAAGAAATAATGAAGCTTGGTAAATGGAGAACAGATTGGAAGAGGATGGCAAGCACAGTGGTTACAAAGGGACTTGCCATTCAGGAAAAGTTCACCAGGGGAACTGCTAGGTCAGGGAGAATCCAGGTGTAGTAGAGCAGTGTTAGCAGCAAAGACACTTAAGAGAAAAAAAAATAGCAGGCCACTGGAGAAAGTACTTATTAACAGAAAGTCTGGAAGTGAAGCCGAGGGCCAAAGACAATGTAAGCTAGGGACTTTGTGTTTGCTAGGAACGACTAGTTGAGAAAGAGAAACGGGGAGGATGGGAGAGAATGAGGGGCGGGGGGGAGAGAGAGAATACACCTTCCTGTTGTAGGGGAAACAGTTTGGAAACTACTAAGGCAATCCTGAAAGGAGGGATCCGCTGAGTCCCTGCCGACTTGATTTCTCTTTCTACTGCGACCTCGGACAGAGAGGTAGAGATGTGCACGGGGAAGACTGGAAACAAACACACCAAGTTCGATGCAGAGAGACCCAGCCACAGGGTGGGGCTTCTCACCCGAACATTTCTGGCCTAAAACGCCGGAAACATAGCGGCAACACCAAAGCAGCAGAGTTGAATGAAGCCATTTGGTGTGGAGAAGAAAGAGAAGGTGACAGAGACACACACAGTATTGCGGAAGGCTCTTCTAAGTGTCTCCAAGGTTGACAGCCGGCACACAGTACAATTTGTTCCACTACACTTGGCCACATTCTTGGGCCTCCTAGATGCCAAACGCCACTAGCTTTACAACAGCTCTCTGCTGACTAAAAGCTTTTATGAGCCAAATGAAGTTGCTTCCAATTTACATTGAATGTGTACTTCTTGGCTGGAGAAATTTGTCACTGTTAATCATTTACTTTTGTACAAAACAACCTTTATTTCTATTACATGATTAATAATTCTTCTAATGTCATAACCACCCAAATATATATCAAAACCAGAAGGACACACACATTTCACAAGTTTAAGCAAATCTTCTCCATGTGATTTCTGTGGAACAGGGGACCAGTCACACCCAGGTTGGCAGGACAACAATCTTATTATTAAGTAAAACACATCACAGCACCAGGAAGCCCAGCTCTCCAGCAACTTCACAAGTTTCTGAGCACTAATGACACACGGCATTGTGGTCAGACTGCCACCTCTGCACACCAACCACAGGCCAGTTACCTTACATTCTTTCTGGTCAGAGGGACAACTCGTAAGGTAGGAGCAATTAACACCCCAAGTGTGCAGATGAGGAACCCTGAGGCTCAGAAGGTGTGTGCTATGCCCTGGTGACACAGCCAAGGAGACATACAGCTATACTATGGCTTTCTAACCAAGGTCCAACTTTCCTGTCTTCCTTACTAACAAAGCCCAATTGCATTAGGGGTGGCCACACGCCCAGCTGAAGTATACATTTCCAAGGCTGCTTAAACCCCCGTGACCAAGTGACTGGGTCCTGGCTGGGGAGGCATGGGGGAAGCTCCTTGACAAAGAGCCAGACTGGAACACTGACTGCAGAGGTGCTGTCTGGTCACACCAAGACGGAGTCACTTGCTAAGAGTGGCAGAGAGAAGGTACTTGTTCCTGATGACACTGTGGACTGCTGTGCCGTCACAGCCTGTTCACCTCCAGCATCCTTATTCTACCTCTGGGGCTTAGGCCTCTACAGTGGGATCGGCTCCAGCAGCTTGATTTAATGCTTCTGTCTGCCTCTGACACCTGGGGCCGCTGCCGAGTGCTCAGTGCCTACATGGCTAGGCTTGTTGCTGGGGGAGGGCACAGAGGAGAGAAGAATTTCCTGCCGTTTCCCACAATACAGGAAAGGCATCAAGAACTCGTAGAAGAAAAAAAGGCATCCACGAATAAGTCAATTATAAAAGACTAAAAATTGTAAAACTAAAACTATGAAAAAATTCTCCCTTCTAAATACACTATTTAAAAAGTATCTAAATCTAAGACGGGGCCAAGCACAGGGGCTCACACCTGTAATTCCAACACTTTGGAAGGCCAAGGCGGGAGGATCACTTGAGGCCCAGAGTTTGAGACCAGCCCAGGAAACACAGCAAGACTCCATCTCTATTGACAAAAAGAAATCTAAACCGAGTAAAACCTAATATATTAAAAAAAAATGCATGATAAATGTGGCTTTAATTCAAGAGCTACGAATTTCTGGCAAGTAAATTTTAAGGCCAAAATAAAGAGAAGCTGGGTACTGACTATGATAACGGATGTGGCATTTTTTTGTTAACTTTGAATTTCATAGTAACCCTATTAAACATGGTTCTAAAAGAGAGTATTGTTAAATGCTGTAAAACATTCCATTTCCTTGTTGGTTTTTCCCCTTCTATTTACATCCACAAATTGTTTGGCACTGACAGAATGAAGCCCCCACACAGAATGCCAAAACTCGGAGCCCCTCTCCCTGGGCCCCATCCATCAAGCCAGGCAAAACTGGGGCTCCAGGTAACAAAGACCATCAATCTTGACGGTACATGAGTTCCCACCTAGGTCTCTACAACCACGTAACGGGGAATAATCTCAGCGGTAAACTGCCTGGTGTGACACAACAGGCATTAAGTGAACAGTATTTATGATCTCCAATACTTCCCACATTATAGCCCACATAAAAAAATGCTAATATTTGTACTGCACACTGGGATAGAAGTGAAGATTGCTCACAGTGGAGGGACCCAGCTCCCAAAGGGCTGCAGGGACCAACACCACAGCACATAAGCAGCCACCGATTCCTAGACCCCACCTAGGGCCTGCTTCGCTGACAGTGATTCAGGGAGTAAAGGTATTTCCTCAAAAGCCCCCCTCCCCCTTTTTTGGGGGGAGAGTGTCTTGCTCTGTTGCCCAGGCTGGACTGCAGTGGCGTGATCTTGGCTCACTGCAACCTCTGCTTCCTAGGTTCAAGTGATTCACGTGCCTCAGTCTCCTGAGTAACTGGGACTACAGGTGTGTGCCACCACACCTGGCTAATTTTTGTATTCTTAGTAGAGACAGGTTTCTACTAAGAATAGACGTATTTAGTAGAGACAGGGTTTTATCATGTTGGCCAGGCTGGTCTTGAACACCCAACTTCAAATGATCCACCCCCTCTCAGCCTTCCAAAGTGCTGGAATTACAGGTGTGAGCCACTGTGCCCGGTTTAATTTTTTAATTTTTAGTAGAGATGGGGTTTCACCATGTTGACCAGGCTGGTATTGAACTCCTAACCTCACAAGATCCACCTGCCTCGACCTCCCAAAGTGCTGGGATTATAGGCATGAGCCACCGCACCTGGCCAAAAGCCCATTTTAACAGGAAAGTGGATCCAGTGTCAGGCACTTAATAACAGCCTCCCCACTGACCACCAAAATGAGAGCTTTCTGGTACTTAAAACTGGAGAACCATGACCACTTTCTATTATCACACACATCCATTGCTGCAATTAAGAATACAAAGCCTGGCAGATGGTGGCTCACATCTAGAATCTCAGCACTTTGGGAGGCTAAGGTGGGTGGATCACGAGGTCAGGAGCTCAAGACCAGCCTGGCCAAGATGGTGAAACCCTGTCTCTGCTAAAAATACAAAAATTAGCCGGGTGTGGTGGTGGGCGCCTGTAATCCCAGCTAGTCGGGAGGCTGAGGCAGAGAATTGCTTGAAGCCGGGAAGCAGAGTCTGCAGCGAGCTGAGATCGCACCACTGCACTGCAGCCTGGGTGACAGAGCGAGAGTCCATCTCAAAAAAAAAAAAAACAAAAAACAAAAAAACCAAAGCCAACTATTACTTTGACAGTTGCTTGCTTCTAGTTTTTAGTAGTAGCAGTGATAATATTCATTGCTGGCAGGGTTCGAAGTATAAATTCAACTGAATGATTTTTTAAAACCCACTTGGCAATACAAATAAGAACTGTAAAAATGTTCTCATCATTTACCCTAGTAATTCCATTCCTAAAATGTGTTCTAAGGAAATCAGTGATATCCATAAGGATGTATGTAGAAGAATTGTTCATGATCAGCCCTTTACAATAAATTATGGGACATCTATTTGAACAATGGAATACAATGCAGATGTTAAAAATCATATTTTAGGACCAGATGTGGTGACTCAAGCCTGTAATCATCTCAGCACTTTGGGAGCTGAAATGGGAGGCTGAGGTCAGAAGTTCAAGACCAGCCTGGCCAACATGGTGAAACCCATCTCTACAAAAGTACGAAAATCAGCCAGGCATGAGGGTGGGTGCCTGTCATCCCAGCTACTCAGGAGGCTGAGCAGGGAGAATCGCTTGAACCCAGGAGGTGGAGACTGCAGTGAGCCAGAACGTGCCATTGCACTCCAGCCTGGCCAACAGAGAGAGACCCTGTTTCAAAACACAAAACGAAACAAAATAAATCAGACTGAGGAGGGTACTGTGCAGGGAAGACCAGAAAAAGAAGACCAGGAGGGGCAGTGAAGAGCCACCAAGCTCCCAGGAGCAAAGGTGGAACTTATACCAGGGGCAGGAGAGACCAGTGCATGAGGTACTTCTGAGGAGAACTGAGTAGGCTGACCTGATGGACCACAGGACCTCAACACTGTCACACAGATGTGTGCATGTGGTATATATATTATATAGTTTAATATATAATTCTATCTTTTTTTTAATTAAAAAAATAGGGTCTTGCTATGTTGCCCAGGCTGGCCTTGAACTTCTAAGTTCAGCGATCCTCCTGCCTCAGCCTACCAGAGTGTTGAGATTACAGGTGTGAATCACTGTACCCCACGTATTGTATCAGTCTCTTTTTTTTTTTCTGTTCAGTCTCTGTAGAGACTGTCAAAAATTGCCAGTGCTGACTACATTTCAATTTGTCATGGCAGGGTATTGGGAAAGTTTCCAATTAGCAATAATCACACCTTGGATAAACCTCATTGGCTATGATACTGCCCCTGTGCAAAGCTTTATCTATTTTTGTAATTAGAAAAAAGTTGTCCAGTTTTACACCAACATGTTAAGAGCAGTCTTACCTGGGCTGACAGAATTTCGGGGGATCTTCATTTTCTTTTTATACTTTTCTTCTTTTTCCAAACGTACACAGTGAGCACACTCATTGCTTTAATAAATAGGGGCATGGCCAGGCCCAGGCTTATGCCTATAATGCCAACACTTTGAGAAATCAAGGCGGGAGGATCACCTGAGGTCAGGAGTTTGAGACCAGGCTGGCCAACACAGTTTCCACTAAATATACAAAAATTAGCTGGGCACGGCGGCAGGCACCTGTAGTCCCAGCTACTCAGGAGGCTGAAGCAGGGCGAATTGTTTGTACCTGGGAGGTGGAGGTTACAATGAGCCGAGATCGTAGCCTAGGCACAGAGTGAGACTGTCTCAAGGGAAAAAAAACTAGGGGCAAGACTTAAGTTGGGGGCGGGGGGGAGCTACGACACAGAGGGGTATGATTTGCTTGTGTGTTATAAAAGCAAGTTAAAATCCTAAATTAAAAAGGTATGTGTTGTGCCTTTTGGCAGAGCCAAATTTAATTTGAAAGCCACTAAGAAAAAAAAGAAGGGGAAAAGGCAAGGAACTGCTACACCCAAAAGCCATTGTAATACAATTTCCTGTTACACGAGGGACATTCCTAACCTTAAGTGTTTCTTTCTTCCTTCTCCTCTTACTAATATTTCAGCACGAGTGTTCAGTAACACCAAACAGTGGTTCCCTTTCAAGAGGAAGGGAGAAAGAGGAAATGTCCACGTTATCTAAATTCCTTTTACCTTTTTCATTAGTAAAATGTCTTTATTACGGTGAAGCAATCCTGTGGCAGGATCCCGTCACCACGACAAAGGGCTAGGAGATTAGTGTTACCATTTCTCTATAGCTTTTTTAGTGATGCATATTACTAGAATTAAGCTAAATAAATATCCCGAGGAGATCTGCATTTCTGGTTAGCATCTTTTCCAGTGTCCAACAGCTGAGGTGAGGGTTTTGCCTGGACTGGTACACAGAACCTTCACTGGTCAGCAAGCACTGAGTGAGCACAGGCTCTGCAGCACAGGAGGCCTTGCAGGTACACAGGGATAAACTCCCAAGATCCAGGCCTCCAGAAACACCACCTAAGGCAGAGAAAGCAAGACTGGAACGTAATAATCTGCCAACACAAGGCATAACGCATGGAGCATCCTTGGGGTTAGAAATAAATTTCTGAGGCCGGGCGTGGCGGCTCATACCTGTAAAATCCCAGCACTTTGGGAGGCCGAGGTGGGTGGATCCCCTGAGGTCAGGAGTTTGAGACTAGCCTGACCAATATAGTAAAACCCCATTTCTACTGAAAATACAAAATTAGCTGGGCGTGGTGTCGCATGCCTGTAATCCCAGCTACTTGGGAGGCTGAAGCAGGGGAATCGCTTGAACCCAGGAGGCAGAGGTTGCAGTGAGCCAAGATTGCGCCATTGTACTCCATTCTGGGCATTAAGCGCAAAACACGAACCCAAAAAAAAAAAAAAAAAAGAAAGAAAGAAAGAAAGAAATTTCTGGTGTCCCACACCAGTATCCCAGCACTTTGGGAGGCTGAGGCAGATGGACAGTTTCAGCCTAGGAGTTTGAGACCACCCTGGGTAACGTGATGAAACCCTGACTCTACAAAAAAATAGAAAAATTAGCCAGGCATGGTGATGTGCGCCTGTGGTCTCAGTTACTTGGGAGGTTGAGGTGGGAAAATAGCTTGACCCAGGAGGTCAATGCTACAGTAAGCCGAGATTGTGCCACTGCACTCCAGCATGGGCAACAGACCTTGTCTCAAAAAAAAAAAAAAAGAGACATAGAAATGTCTTTGCTGTGGAAATTTGAATAGGAACAGCTCATATCCAGGTGGAAGTACCAGGAAGAGCCTATGTAAAAAAGAATCTGAGTAGAATCACAGCAGATACTAGAATCCAGACAGGTGATACTTCCAGCCAATAAAACGGTATGTCAGAGAGCGCCAAACTAAGAAAGCGGGAAGGGCTGTCTGGGAGGCTGAGACACTGCAGAGCAGAGCATGTAGGGAGGGCGAGACCAGGGTCTGGGAGGCCCCGGAAGCTGCAGCAGAGTGGAGGCAGGAGTCAGGCTGGCCAGCTGCCAGGGATGTTGGGGGGTGGCTGAGTGTAGATGCCCAGGGAATAGGAGGAGGGGAGAGAGACCCTGATAAACCCCATGCCCCATAGACATGAGGGCAAGGAGAGGACATCAAAGAGAAGCAACCCCTATGAGGATGGAAATGAGAAAAGAATTCCTATCTGAGGAATCTGAGTCCTTTTAAATTATTAGTCCCAGAGAGATATTTAACTGAGAGAATAATCACATTCTACTTCCCCCTTGTGGCATGGATTCACCTTCTGAAACTCCCTCCTGTTGCCACAAGTAGCTATAAATTAACCTAATAATGCCACACTGGACAGTATAACCCACCCCTATAGCTTGATGGCGTACAACCAATCTCTTATCAATGTTATTTGTGTGGGCCAGTGAGAATTCCTCACAAACAACTTTGTATCAGCCTGCTCCCTGCCCGCTTTTTGCCTTATTTATATTTGTTTGCTTTTTTGAGATGAGATCTTGCTCTGTCACATAGGCTGGAGTAAAAATCCCCCTATAACTGCTGCTCATCAGAGCGTGCCCAGGGCAACTAACCTGAATCTATGCTCCCGGGCTGCAGTCCTCAGCTTGGCCCAAATAAACTCTCTACTTATATTAATGTTGCCTCAGCCTCTTCCTTTTAGGTTGAAATATCCATGGAACTTAAAAAGGCAGCAGCAGCTATCCAGCGATAAGCTAGCAACACATACAATGGACATCAAAGGTGGAGCACGAAATGGCCACTCTAGGGGAGTACTGAACTCCTTCCTTAGACCTGTCACTCGTTCTGGATGTGGGAACAGAACATCTGACAAGGACGCTGCATGCACGTCAGGAAGGGCTCCAGTGGGCCGGGGAGAGCTCGAGTCACCCTCCTGACACGTCGCCGTGCCCCCAGCCAGTTTCCTCTAAAACACCGGGCCAACTAGAACCCACCTGCCACTGCAGTACTTTTCTGAGGAGAAAAGCGTTTGTGATGGCAAACGCTTAGGACAGTGTCACATGCAGGACCTCTGCCAATGCCAGTCCTCATTCCTATGAGACCCATGTGCCCTAGAGGGTCTCACCCCTTTGCAGCGCTATCTAGGTTGGTAAAGGGCCTGAGTATGCAAGCATTTGTATGGTGAGTGGAGAAGGCTTACTTTTTCTGTACTTTTTGGCTTGAGAATGTAAAGAATTCACTCCCTTTTCGTTTTTCTTTTTTTTTTTGAGACAGAGTTTCGCTCTTGTCACCCAGGCTGGAGTGCAGTGGCGTAATCTCAGCTCATTGCAACCTCTGCCTCGCATGTTCAAGCAATTTTCCTGCCGCAGCCTCCCAAGTAACTAGGATTACAGGTGCCTGCCACCATGATCAGCTAATTTTTGTATTTTTGGTAGAGATGGAGTTTCACCATGTTGGCCAGGCTGGTCTCAAACTCCTGACCTTAGGTGATCTGCCCTAAGTGCTGGGATCACAGGCGTGAGCCACGGCACCCAGTCTCTCTTTTCCTATTAGGCAGATTGCTCCTGATTGACTGAGCAGCTGGCGGGCCACTGTTCTCAGAGAGTATGCATCTGACGGCACATCCTGATCACTGACTGTCTTCTTTAAGCCTTTCCTTATTGGGTCTAATAAAATCAGTTTGTCAGTTTGTTTGTTCAAATTTCTTCCCTACCCTCATTCCACTAAAGATTTAAATCACTTAAACATAATAAAGTGGGGGAGGCGAGGGAGGGAACTGGATTAATCAGGATTAGGAAAATTAGAGCTCACACAAAATTCAGGACCAGGAAAATGTATCAATGCTGAGCCACAGACTGGGCACCCCTCAGCAGATCAGAGGGAGGGCGGACAGGCAGGATACAGGTCATCCACAGAGAAAAATCACATGCCAGTTTTTCAAAGAAAACAGAACCCTTTCCTAGTACTCGCATCCAAAGAAAGTTCTCACGTAAGTCTTCCTAGATGGGACACCACGTGATAAAGTGCTTTGCTATTCTAAGGGGTCCGGGGACCATGGGCCTCTCCTGGGAGTTACTGAATTAGAACCTCACTCTCACAGGACCCACAGGCACCAACCTGAGTGCTATAATTAAGACCAGTGAGTGCAGTGAGCTGATGACACCCCCCAACACACACACCATGCAGGTCCTCCCACTGTAACCCACTGCAACTGGAGGGAGAAAACAAGTCCCAGGTTTCCATGGAACAGAAACATTTTGTATACTTAAATGCATATTTAAATGATCACTTATGCCAATAACTATCCAATGCTCAAAATGATACTCATAACCAAAAAACTTACCTTTCTAATTTCCTAAATCTGTATTTAAAGAGCAGCTCCTTCCGTAAGAAATAATAATCTAGTGGCCTAGATTTTTTTCCTACAGGAATTTCATAAGTCTTTTACATTCAAAAGATTAATAAACACATCATTTGACATATACATTATATCCTTACACAGAAAATACCCAGAAGTCTTTTACTTTTTCCAGAAATTTCCATTTTGAAGTATTTTAATTAAAAATATACCCATATATGCTAGTTACAACGGTGGGCTTAATATGTGAAAATTCACAAAGCTGTGTGCTTAGAAATTATGCATTTTTTTTTTTTGAGACAGAGTTTTGCTCTTGTTACCTAGGCTGGAGTGCAATGGCGCGATCTTGACTCGCCGCAACCTCTGCCTCCTGGGTTCAAGCAATTCTCCTGCCTCAGCCTCCCGAGTAGCTGGGACTATAGGCGTGCGCCACCATGCCCAGCTAATTTTTGTATTTTTAGTAGAGACGGGGTTTCACCTTGTTGACCAGGATGGTTTCAATCTCTTGAACTCGTGATCCCCCCGCCTCGGCGTCCCGAATTTATGCACTTTTAAAGTAAATTTTACTTTAATAAAAAGTTAAGCCTGGGTGTGGTGGCTCACACTTGTAATCCCAGCACTTTGGGAGGTTAAGGCTGGCAGGTCGCTTGAGTCCGGAAGTTCCAGACCAGCCTGGGTAACATGGCAAGACGCCATCTCTAGAAAAAATTTTGAAAATTGGCCAGATGTGGTGGCACGCCTATAGTCTCACCTACTTGGGAGGCTGAAGTGGGAGGATTGCTTGAGGCTGGGAGGTCAAGGCTGCAGTGAGCAGTGACCTCACCACTGCATTCCAGTCTGTGCAACAGAGCAAAACCCTTTCCAATAGACAAAACAGGAGAGAACGGGGAAAAGCTGCAACAATAAGAAATCTCGGCCTGATGTGTTATCGCATGACTGCAATCCCAGCGCCTTGGGAGGCCGAAGCAGGCAAATCACTAGAGGTTAGCAGTTTGAGACCAGGCTAACATGGTGAAACCCCGTCTCTGCTAAAAATACAAAAATTAGCCAGGCATGGTGTTGCGTGCCTGCAATCCCAGCTATGTGGGAGGCTGAGGCAGGAAAATCGCTTGAACCCAGAAGACAAAGGTTGCAGTGAGCCGAGATCACACCACTGCACTCCAGCCTGGGTGACAGAGCAAGACTCTTTCTCAAAAAAAAAAAAAAAACCTGTTTATTATACGGAATTCAAATCATCTTTTTAACAAACAGATGCATACAACTCTAAAGGTAGTGTTGATCTTTTTCTTTTATATTATCTGGGTTCACATAATGACTTTCCTACCTGAATTTTCTGAAAGCAAATGCATTTTTCATCCAGACCAAGAAAAGTGAGTTGGAAGGCAGAGGTGGAGGCACAGCTGTTTTAAGTTATAAAGTAACACCACACACCAAACTGACTGAATTATTTCAAGAGCATTAAATATGGTAAATGGAGGCCTTTCTGCTAGCAATTAACATAAATTAAATGTTGATGGGAACTTCATTGTGTCATGATCCTTACTTTTACTGTATTTGTGTGTTTCTGTCTTAGAAACAGCAATGGCTTTATTACTTCTTGCACTGTAATTATCACTAATGAATTTTACCCTAATAAGATCCCACCTTTATTTCGGATTATTTGCTTGATTTGTTTCTTTTTCTCACAGCTGAAACACAACTGCAAAGAACACAGGGGCTCAACTTGCCTCCTTTGTCTACAAGTGATTTACAGGAGAAGGTTTAAGCTCTGCTGTTGGCCTGAAAGTTTCTCTGCAATCTTACTCCAGATTTCCCCAGCACTGCTCCTTCCCTACTTTCAAAACCGCTGGGTTCTGTATGTCAAAGGATACTGCTTGGCAGCATATTTAACTTCATGCTTTCACAATGAGAATGGCTGTACCTCTGCTGTCAGCTTCACTGCTGAAACACATTACTCAAGACCCTGTGCTTTATCAAAGCAGCTCAACATAACAACGCTCACTATAGACAATCCCAGTATAGCCCAAAGTATCAAGGAAGCCCCCTATAAAATAGCAGGATTCATTTCACAAACATCTCGTCTGAGAAATGTAAATTCTCCATTTAAGGTCTATAGTAATAAACTACAAAAGGATTGAGATTCTTTTCGGAAATAACAGACAACACTGTTAGTCTTTTTCTATGACTGTACTGCCAGGAGTATGTGTAATTAGGTTATTTCTAAGAAAGCAGAAGTGCTCAGGCCACTCTGATGTGCTTTGAGCATGAAATCTTACTACTTTTCCAAGGCAGCAAAAATACTTAGCTTATTTCCACTTCACGCAACTGTGATTTTTAAGATGACAGATTGTAATAAAGCACTGGTTTTCATGAATCATTTCATAATGCAATTACGTTTTTACTAGTTACATTTCACTAATTACATTTTTACCTGGTTGGACACTAGTTCCATTTTATATGGTCCTCTCCCTCAACTTGGATTTTATTCAGGTATATGAATTGCTGAGAGATTACAAATGTATGGCTATGAGGTGTGTGTGTGTTTTAGAGACAGGGTCTCGATCTGTTAACCAGGCTTGGAGTGCAGTGGCTATCATAGCTCACTGCAGCCTCAAACTCCTAGGCTCAAGCGATCCCTCCTGCCTCAGCCTCCTAAGTAGTTGAGACTACAGGTGCACACCACCACGTCCAGCTTTTTATTTTTTGTAGAGTCGGGGAGTCTTGCTACGTTGCCCAGGTTGGTCTCAAACTCCTGGCCTCAAGTGATCTTCTTGCCTGGCCTCCCAAAGTGCTGGGATTATAGGCATGAGCCACCACACTCATCTCTGTAAGTTGTGTATTGATGTGTAACTGGTGCCATCTCCACTAAGTATCCTTTAATCCTAAACAACTGAGAACCGAGACTTTATTGCCACCATTTTGGTGATTTCTCAAGCTTTTTCTTCCTAGTTTTTCTCATTTCCTGAACATATTAAGTTACACCCCCTGTAACAGCAAATCCACTGTTTTTAAAATAGGAGAAAACCAAGTCGGAGAATAGCCAGTGCATGTTGCTCAACCCTCCTATTTCTTAAAGAAAAATGCACAAACCAAAACAAGAAAAGCCAGTCTCTTCCCATGACAGCTCAGAATAACCCAAATAAACACCAAAGAAAGGGCTAAAGGTAAAAGCCCTTTTCATTTCCACAAGAACAGAACAGAAAATGCACATGTTACAATTTCAGGAGGCCTCAGCAACTTCTGGATCTGGCCTGAAAAGGAAAAGCAGCTCAAAAGACCCTTTTAGAGATAAGGCAGAGAACCTTCAATTGTGAGTTCAATTATGTGTTAAAAGGGAGCTTTCAAGTAGGTCCCAGCTATCCCCGAGCTGCCTCTAAGCATGGCCATGGGGAGGTCTGTACCTACCTGGTCGCATCCTGCGTTCACCAGTTCCTGCAGCATCTGCCGGTTCACTTCTGCAGCTGCAGAGGTGCCCGATTCATTAGCAAAAGGCAACAAGGAATATCTGATTTCCCTCAAGGCTTTCTGATAAGGTCCGAACTTTGGGGTGGCTCTCATCTGCTGCTGCTGCCTGGCAGCATCTTTGCTCCCCAGGACTTTGGCATCCAGGGAAGTGTCACTGTTTGGTCCCACGGGTAGCCCCTGAGCTGAAGACTTGGATGGCTGCTTTAACCCCTCACGAATCTCTTGCAGTCGCTGCCGGCTATTTCCAGAATAAGTCGTGGCAGGAAAAGTCTTTGGCCTCATTGTTAGTCCAGTTTCCTTTTACCATAAATACAATCTTCTTAAAGTGTTTTATTATTTTTTTAAAAAACTGTCAACAGCAACAGTTTGTTGTAAACATACTTTCAAAATAATTTCCTTTGAAAATTTTCTTTCCTTCAATTTTTGTAGTTCCTGTAGAGAACCTAAAATTTTCCAAAGTCCTCATTTTAAAGATCATCACTCTCTGAAAAAGAAAATAAATGGGAGAGAAATGTTCATTTGTGGTTTTCACATAATGTTCACGCTACTATTCAGAAATGAACAGTGATCTTGGAAATACACTACATGGAAAGAAAAGAAAGAACACATCACCTCTCAGAAATGACAAAAATACTGTTCAGCCATGGTTAGAGCACATGACACCTAGGGTTGTCCCAAGATGTTTCCTGTAACACATAATCTGCAATAAAGTAAATCGCTATAAATATTCAACTCAGGGCAAGAGCGGTAGTATTAACAACTGACAGCTCTGCCGGGCGCGGTGGCTCACTCCTGTAATCCCAGCACTTAGGGAGGCCGAGGAGAGCGGATCACAAGGTCAGGAGTTCGAGACCAGCTTGGCCAATATGATGAAACCACATCTCTACTAAAAATATAAAAAACTGTCTTCTACTCTGAGAGAACACCAAATGGCAGAGGCCCCGGGGACCCTGGGATGACGAACCGCGGTGGCTTTGTGGAGGTTTAGGCAGTGGCATCCAGGGCCGGGGCCAAGGCCGCAGAGCCCGAGGAGGCAAGGCCAAGGATGAGGAGTAAATGCCTGTCAGCAAGCTGGGCTGCCTGGTCAAGAATATGAAGATCAAGTCCCTGGAGGAGATCTATCTCTTCTCCCTTGCCCATCAAGGAATCAGAGATCATTGACTTTTTCCTGGGGGCATCTCTCAAGGATGAGGTTTTGAAGATTATGCTGGTGCAGAAGCAGACCCGTGCTGGCCAGCGCACCAGGTTCAAGGCGTTTGCTGCCACTGGGGACTACAATGGCCATGTCGGTCTGGGTGTTAAAATGTTCCAAGGAGGTGGTCACTGCCATCCACAGAGCCATCATCCTGGCCAAGCTCTCCATTGTACCTGTGTGCAGAGGCTACTGGAGGGATAGGATCGGCAAGCCCCACATCATCCCTTGCAAGGTGACAGGCTGCTGCAGTTCTGTGCTGGTGCGCCTCATCCCTGTGCCCAGGGACACTGGCATTGTCTCAGCACCTGTGCCCAAGAAGCTGCTCATGATAGCTGGTATCAATGTTTGCTACACCTCAGCCAGGGGCTGCACTGCCACCCTGGGCAACTTCGGTAGGTGACTCATGCATGGGCGTAGCCACAGCCTCTCAGCTCCGCTTAATCACACGGGTCCAGTGTGTGCTTGGCGTTTTCAGGGAGGCAGAGAAAGGCTCTCCTAATGCACGACAGACCCGCCCAGGATGGCCTCTCTGTTCCTACGAGTGCGACAGTTTTTCGGTTGGGGGTCTTGCCTCAAGCACACCACTGACCTTCCGGGGTTCTTTTGTTGTCCAGCCAAGGCCACCTTTGATGCCATCTCTAAGACTTACAGCTACCTGACCCCTGACCTCTGGAAGGAGACTGTATTCACCAAGTCTCCCTATCAGGTACTGGGCCTGCCTGGTGGGGTGGGGTGGGGCTGGCCACTGTCTAGACAAGCACAGGCCCCAACAAGGTCACGTCTTGTGTTGTAGGAATTCACTGACCACCTTGTCAAGACCCACACCAGAGTCTCTGTGCAGAGGACCCAAGCTCCAGCTGTAGCTGCAACATAAGAGTTTTTATACAAGAAAAATAAAGAGAATTAACACTGCATTTTTCCTGTCCTGCATGTTTAGTGGTGGTTTGAATCTGGGAGGTGGTGCCAAGAGATCACACTAGAAACACAGGTTGAAGGGCTTTATTTCAGCAACAGCGCAATCATACAGAGCCGCACGGCGGGGCACCCACAGGTGCCTCAGGAGGTGGCAGCAGCAGCTGCTTTTGCAGCTTTTCTCTCTTCCAGCATCCTCTGCTTCTGTTTGGCCAGACATTTCCTGGCAGAATAGTGGGCCCCCAGGTCCTGATCTGGGAAAGCAATGGAAACAAGCTGGGAACCCAGGCCTGTGCTATATGCAAATGGAGCAAATTCAAGTAGGCAGAAGGGAGAGGGCTGGATTTGCAGCGGTTCTGGCCCCCAAACCTCAGGAGGCCTTGGGCAGTGACACTGGCCACAGAACGATTGGGGGGGTCACTCACAGCGATCCTGGTAGGCTTTGGCCACCTGGGTGAACAGCTCCACCTCCTTGATACAGTTCTGCTTGTAGTTTTCTCCCTCCCTCTGCTGACAGGCCTTTAGCCGCTCCTGGATAATGTTGACAATTTCTTGATCAACTTTGCTGGGGAAGAAAGGGAGCAAGAGAGGTTATTCACAAAACTTTCTCTGTACCCAGGGAGAAAAGTTGGAAAGCAAGATCTTGGGGTCTGACTCCTCCCATGTCACCCTTGAGATCTGGACGTATTCTGGGTGGCTAAGGCCAACCCGTGGCATCCCAGGGAATGGCCATCCCATGCCCTGGCCCGGTAGCACACGTGGTGCAGGTCACATTCCCAGCGCGGCTCACGTACTAGTCCCTCCTCCACTGCATCTCGGCTTCATATATGCACAAGATATCATTCTCCTTGCACTCCGTGATGTCTGGCACGCGGCGGTACTGCCGGTGGTAGTAGTAATACCTGTTCTTTGCATGCTGCCGCTCTATAAATTCTGCAAAGAAAAATCCACAGACTCAGCCCCATTGGGTTGGACAGGCTTTTAGCTTTGTTATTTCTCATAAGCCCACTGAACTTCCTGAATGTTCCAGCATTTAGAGAACAGACAATTAGTCTCTAAGTGTGGCCAGCCAGGCAATCCTGTGAAATCCTAGGCTACAGCTGATGGAGAGCATTACCTTACTCTCCCCGACACAACCCCACCGGCAGCTCATTCTTACAGACGGGACTTACTGGGACGCAGCTCTGCCAGTGCAACTCCCCCCGCTGCACAGGGAGCCTCCAACGAGCAGAACTTTACCTCCTTAACGCCTCAGCTTCCCCACTGGGAAATGAACAAGCTAGACAGAGAGCTCAAACACCCAGACACATAGGAGTGAAGTGTTCTAGGACTGCTACAAAAGCGGGGGCTGAGTCCACCGCTGCATGGTTTCCAGATCCTTGGGGTTTGATTGGCAGACTTCATCCTCTTATGAAAGAACCACTGGAGTATGCTTCACATCCCAGTGTTCAAAGAGAACTGAACCAGGCTGAGCGTGGTGGCTCACGCCTGGAATCCTAGCACGGAGGCTGAGGTGGGAGGATCACCTGAGGTCAGGAGTTTGAGACCAGCCTGGCCAACACGGTGAAACCTCATGTCTACTAAAAATACAAAATTTAGCTTAGCATAGTGGTGGGCGCCTGTAATCCTAGCTACTGGGGAGGCCAAGGCAGGAGAATCGCTTGAACCCGGGAGGCAGAGGTTGCAGTGAGCAGAGATCGGGCCACTGCACTCCTGCCTGGGTGAAAGATCGAGACACTATTTCAAAAAAAAAAAAAAAAAAAAAAGACAAACTGTACTCATATTAGAAATAAACTTTAGGCTGGGCAGGTGGCTCACGCCTGTAATCCCAACACTTAAGGAGGCTGAGGTGGGAGGATCGCCTGAGGTCAGGAGTTTGAGACCAGCCTGGCCAACACGGTGAAACCTCGTGTCTACTAAAAATACAAAAATTAGCCGGGTGTGGTGGTGGGCGCCTGTAATCCTAGCTACCGGGGAGACTGACGCAGGAGAATCGCTTTAACAGGGGGCGGGGGGAGCAGAGGTTGCAGTGAGCAGAGATGGCGCCACTGCACTCTAGCCTGGGTAAGAGAGCAAGACTCCATCTCAAAAAAACAATAACAAAAAAACTGAACTGGACATTCTCCTGGTTGGTTACAGAGATAGTGAATTGGGGCATCTTGGCCATCACCCAGACACCTGGTCATCTGGCAATGAGACGGGTCTAACAACCCCCAGGATTTAGATGCTTCCCGGTGCAGACTCCCTCTTAACATTTGAGAGGGGCCTGAGGCCAATGGTGCAGTGGAGAGGTTCCCCGGGTGGCGGGGGCCTGAGAGCAGTGCGGGGTCCTGGGGCAGTGGGCGCTGGGTGCAGTATGGAGGGAAGAGTCCTGAGAAGAAGCGGGGCATCCCAGGGTGCAGGGGAGATGAAGGGGTCCCGGGAGGTGAGGCCCAGGGTGCAGTGGGAGGCCAAAGGAGGCGACGGAGCTCGGGGGTCTGCGGGGGTGGGGGGTGTTCCCAGAGCGACGGGACCCCGGGGGCACTGGGGGATCCAGGCAGGGTGCAGGTCCAGGGGTCTCCGGAGGCCGGCGAGGGAGCCCCGGGCCGGGTCCTCGTACCTCTCACGAGGGTCACGGGTCGGTCCACGATGAGGTCGAAGGCCTTCGTCAGGTAGACGACGGGGTTGGGTAGCCAAGTCTGCGACGACACCGCCGGGGTGCGGGTCGGGGGCTCGGGGTACACATCCTTGTCCCAGGTGTCAGGCATGGCGGTGGCAGGCGCGGACTCCGCTCCCGGACACGTCGCCCAGGCCTCCGGCTCGGTCCGGGTACCGCGGCCTAGGTCGCCCGCTACAAAGGACGTCGAGGGCGGCTGCGCCTGGGCGCTGGCGGCCACGAGGCACCATGGGACTTGTAGTTCCCCGGCTCCGCGCCTCGCCGCAGGGCGCCCCCTTGCGGGGCCTCCGTTCTCTATCTGTGCCGAGCGCCTGCGCGGTGCTCGGGGCTGATCTGGGCGCCTGCGGGCAGCCGCGAACCAGACAGATCTTTGCTTACCGTGTTAAGAAACAGAGAACAGGCAATAGACATAAGGACTAGGAGGGAGTCATTAGGTTCTCGTTGCATGCCAGGTACTGTGCTGAGTGCAGCAGCGACGAAGATAAACAGCCCTGCTCCGATGGAGAACAGAGGCCGTTAAAGCACACACAACAAAGTCAATAAATAACGTGCAATTCCAAATGCCCTACTCCTCCAGGAAGCCTTCCTGGATTGCCTAGCCCTTACAGACTTCTCTGGGCCCCCCTCTCTACCAGGGCCCCTCATGGACTGGCTGGTGCCAGTGAACTTGGGGGGCCTGCCTGGGGCAGGGCAGGAGGCAGGGCTTGCCCCTAGGCAGCTCATAGAGAGAAGGGACTCCTACTTTGGGCATATGGCCCTCTGGCCGGCTTTGATGGTTCCATCCTGGCCCTGGGCACTTTGGTGCTTCTAGGCAGCTCTGCTGAGCAGACCCCTGCTGGCGCCATCTGTAATCACACCGGGCATGGCCCCTGGCTGGTATCCAGGAGGACACTGGTTATGTCCTGCCCTGAGGCTGAGGCCAGCAACACAGAGCCATCAACCCTACAGACAAACAGGATCTAAAGTCACAGAAACATCAGATCTTCACATTATGAACTTTTTTTTTTTTTGAGACAGACTCTCACTCTGTCGGCCAGGCTGGAGTGCACTGGTACAATCTCCGCTCACTGCAACTTCTGCCTCCTGGGTTCAAGCAATTCTCTTGCCTCAGCCTCCTGAGTAGCTGGGACTACAGGCGCCCGCCACCACGCCCGGCTAATTTTTTTGTATTTTTAGTAGAGATGGGGTTTCACCATGTCGCTGGTCTCAAACTCCTGACCTCAGATGATCTGGCTGCCTTGGCCTCCCAAACTGCTGGGATTACGGGCGTGAGCCACCACGCCCAGCCAAACTCGTGGAAAGCTATACGAACCATGAGACCCAAAGAATCTTGACATTTTAGTAGCCTAGAATCTTAGTATCTATTGATGTAAGCTCCACAGATCTTAGAGACATCATAGGCCTGAAAATCTCTAGAATTCCACTGCTACAGAACTTTACAACCATAGAATCTTTGAATTGAAAGCGATTTCAAGGGGCACAGTGGCTCATACCTGTAATCCCAGCACTCTGGGAGGCCAAGGCAGGTGGGTGGCTTAAGCTCAGGAGTTGGAGGCCAGCTTGGGCAACATAGTGAGACCCTGTCTCTACAAACAGTATAAAAATTAGTGGTGCATGGTGGTAAGTGCATGTGGTCCCAGCTACTTGGGAGGCTGAGGCAGGAGGTTTGCTTGAGCCCAGGAGGTTGAGGCTGCAGTGAGCTCTATGACTGCACCACTACATTTCAACCTGGGCAACAGAGAGAAACCCTGTCTCAAAAAAAAAAAAGAAAGAAAAAGAAAAAAAAAATAAGAGATTTCAACTTCCTTTTCATTCAAAACTAAAGTTCAAAATTTAAATTTGGCCAGATGCTGTGGCTCATGCTTGTAATCCCAGCACTTTGGGAGGCTGTGGCAGGAAAATCACTTGAGGCCAGGAGTTTCAGGCCAGCTGAGGCAACATAGTGAGACGCTCACCTCTACAACACAATACATTTAAAAATTAGGTCCTGCACTTAAGCCCAGAAGGTTGAGGCTGCAGTGAGCTATGATCACACCACTGCGCTTCAGTCTGAGCAATGGAATGAGACCTTGTCTCTTAAAAATAAATAAATAAGGCTGGTCTCGGTGGCTCACTCCTGTAATCCCAACACTTTGGGACGGCAAGGTGGGCAGATCCTGAGGTCAGGAGTTCGAGACCAGCCTGACCAACATGGTGAAAACCTGTCTCTATTAAAAATACAAAATTAGCCAGGCATGGTGGCATGTGCCTGTAGTCCCAGCTATTCAGGAGGCTGAGGCAGGAGAATCACTTGAACCCGGGAGGTGAAGGTTGCAGTGAGCTGAGATCGGGCCACTGCACTCCAGCCTGGGCAACAGGGCGAGACTTCGTCTCAAAAAATAAAATAAAAATAAATAAATAAGTAAATCCATAAAAGTATCTCAGTGCTTATGGATGATGGGAATCAGATCTTTATTTTTTTTTCTTTTTTGAGACCGAGTCTCACTCTATTGCTCAGGCTAGAGTGCAATGCTGCTTTGATCTTGGCTCACTGCAACCTCAAGTTCAAGTGATTCTCCTGCCTCAGCCTCCCGAGTAGCTGGGATTACAGGTGTGCACCACCATGCCTGGCTAATTATTGTATTTTTAGTAGAGACAGGGTTTCACCATGTTGACCAGGCTAGCTTTTTTTTTTTTTTTTTTTTTTTTTAAAGACACGGCCTCATTCAGTCACCCAGGCTGGAGTGCAATTCTACAATCATGGGTCACTGCAGCCTTGACCTCCTGGGCTCAAGTGATCCTCCTGCTTTAGCCTCCCAAAGTGCTGGGATTAGAGGCGTGAGCCACTTCGCCCAGCCAGGGATCTCAGTCTTGAGGCGCAGCGCTGGTGATCCTCAAGGTGCAGCCGGCCCTCTCCTTTCTCTCTCCCATCATTAGCCCTGCTCCCCGCTGTTTACCCAGCTGTCTCCCAGCCCTCAGGATGGGAATCCCCTCCGCCTCCATGTCAGCAAACTGCCCGAGCCCCTCCTCTTGGCCGCTGCCTGGGAGAAGGTCCCCACCAGGCTACCGTGGCCTTCACCTTGCCCAGCCAGTCCTTTTCCTGGGAGGGTCATGACCCAGTACCAGGGCCACTGAGGAAAGGAGTGTCAGCCCTGGCTCTGGGTGACCCCCCTAGGCTGCCCATCTGATGCCCCCAACACTGCCCCGCCCCAGCCTGCTCCTGGCACCAGAGACCCTGCTGACTGTGCCAGGGGCTAATCTGGGACCTGGCAGCTGTGAGTCCTGGCTCTGTCACTCGACCTCTGGCGGCAAGCGGGGAGGCCCCTTCCTGACTGACCTTCAGGGATCTGCCACCATGGTTGGTGGGACCAGGGTGACATGGCGGGTGGGCTGGGGTTGGAGCTGGAACTGTGGGGGGAGGGGACAGCTGGGCTTCTGGAGGCTCCCTCAGAGGGACAGCCTTCCGGCCTCTGAGGGAATGGGAGGCTGGAGGGGATGGGCAGCAAGGGGGCGAGAGCTGGGCTGCTGGCCCTGGAAATGAATAGATAGCAGCGGCCACCTGCCCCAGGAGCTCTTGGCTGCAATGTGGGCACGACCCTCCTGGACCCCAGGCTGAGCCCAGAGAGGCAGGAAGCCTGTGGCTATGGAGGCCCCATCCCGAAGACGCTGCCTCTTGGCAAACCTTCCTCTCTCCTCCTATAGACAGACAGGGGAGGCATGAGCACCGGCCTCAGTCTGGGGCCTCTAGTCCCTTTTCCCAGGTATGGGTTCTGGGATCCTCCAGCTCCACCACCAGGGACACCCCAGCTCTGACCCTTCTGCCCCTTAGTCCCACCGGAAGTTTTCCGCCCCTCGGCATGGACACCTGGGTTTCCTGCCCCACAAGAGGAGCCGCCGGCACCGGGGCAAGGTGAAGACGTGGCCGCGGGATGACCCCAGCCAGCCCGTGCACCTCACGGCCTTCCTGGGCTACAAGGCGGGCATGACCCACACCCTGCGTGAGGTGCACCGGCCGGGGCTCAGTGAGTCACCATTGGGCCCCTCCGGGGACAGGGAGGGCTGAACCTTCCAGATGCTCGGAGCCAGAACTCATGCTCTTGATGGGGCGGGGCTGCAGTCCCAGGGAGCACGAGTTCCCGCCCCCGGGAACTGTGGTGAACGCTGAGCACAGGCAGGGCTTCCGGGCGGGTTCTGTCATGGCCCCAGCCTGCATATGCGGACATCAAGTCACAAAGCAGTGAGGAAACTGGTCCAGGCACACAGGCTGTAAGCGGAGGTGCTGGGAGTCAAATGCCAGCTCGGTGTCCCAAGCCCTCGGTTCAAACCACCTGCCAGGACGGCTGCATTTTTTGGCCATTGTTGGTCTATTTCATGTACCATTATTTCAGATGCACACCTATGTATATAGTTCGGTTTTCGTTTTATTATTTATTTTTGAGACAGAGTTTCGCTCATGTTGCCCAGGCTGGAGTGCAATGGCATGATCTCAGCTCACTGCAACCTCCACCTCCTGGGTTCAAGCAATTCTCCTGCCTCAGCTTCCCGAGTAGCTGGAATTACACGCATGCGCCACCATGCCCGGCTGATTTTGTATTTTTAGCAGAGATGGGGTTTCTCCATGCTGGTCAGGCTGGTCTCGAACTCCCAACCTCAGGTGGTCCGCCCGCCTTGGCCTCCTAAAGTGCTGTAATTACAGGCGTGAGCCACCGCGCCTGGCCGGTTTTGGTTGTTTTAATGATAGATTCACAAGTACTTGTAAGAAATAATGCAGGCCGGGTATGGTGGCTCATGCCTGTAATTCCAGCACTTTGGGAGGCCAAGGCAGGTGGATCACTTGAGGCCAGGAGTTCCAGACCAACCTGGGCAGCATGGTGAAACCCTGTCTCTACAAAACATACAAAAATTAGCTGGGCGTGGTGGTGAGTGCCTGTAGTCCCAGCTACTTGGGAGGCTGAGGGGTGGGAGGATGGCTTGAGCTTGGGAAGTCGAGGCTGCAGTGAGCTATCATTGCACCCACTGCACTCCAGCCTGGCCAACAGAGTGAGACCTTGTCTCAAAAAAAGAAAAAAAAATCCATTGTAATTATTAAACTAACAAACGCTCATTGGGGCTCAGCCCCACCCTCTGGGGGAATGCTGCCCTGGCTGGCCCCATGCTCTCCTGGCCTGCCCCTGTGAGCCCAGCTTTCCACTCCCTCCCCCACGGGCTTCAGGAGATCCCCTTTCATGCCCCGTCCCTGCGTCTCATCCAGAAATTTCCAAACGGGAGGAGGTGGAGGCGGTGACAATTGTGGAGACACCACCCCTGGTGGTGGTGGGCGTGGTGGGCTATGTGGCCACCCCTCGAGGTCTCCGGAGCTTCAAGACCATCTTTGCAGAACACCTTAGTGATGAGTGCCGGCGCCGATTCTACAAGGACTGGTGAGCATCACCTTGAGTGGGCCGCCCAAGGGCTGCTGGGACCACAGAGGTTGGGTGCCTGAAGCTCTAGCTCTTGCTGGAATGACAGGTGTGGGACAGTAGGAAGAGAAGACTCAATGTGTGTGCCTGTAATCCCAGCACTTTGGGAGGCCGAGGCAGGCGGATCATTTGGGGTCAGGAGTTTGAAACCAGCCTGGCCGACATGGTGAAAGCTCATCTCCATTAAAAAAAAAAAAAATTAGCTGGGTGGTAGTGGTGCACACCTGTAATCCCAGCTACGTGGGAGGCCAAGGCAGGAGACTCGCCTGAGCCTGGGACAGAGGTTGCAGTGAGTCGAGATTGCGCAGCTATATAGTCAGGGCAACAGAGTGAGACTGGATGCAGTGGCTCACGCCTGTAATCCCAGCACTTTGGGAGGCCGAGGTGGGTAAATCACCTGCAGTCAGGAGTTCGAGACCATCCTGGGCAATATGGTGAAACCCCGTCTCTACTAAAAGTACAAATACTAGGCCGGGCGCGGTGGCTCACGCCGGTAATCCCAGCACTTTGGGAGGCCGAGGTGGGTGAATCACCTGCAGTCAGGAGTTTGAGACCATCCTGGCCAACATGGTGAAACCCCGTCTCTACTAAAAACACAAAAATTAGCTGGGCGTGGTGGCACGCGCCTGTAGTCCCAGCTACTCGGGAGGCTGAGGCAGGAGAATTGCTTGAACCCGGGAGGCAGAGGTTGCAGTGAGCTGAGGTCTCGCCATTGCATTCCAGCCTGGCTCCCAGCAATAGAGTGAGACTCTGTGTCAAAACAAGACAAAACAAAACAAAACAAAAAACAAACAAATGCTATTGTACCTGGGCGTGGTGGCTCACGCCTATAATCCCAGCACTTTGGGAGGCTGAGGTGGGCAGATCATGTGAGGTCAGGTGTTTGAGACCAGCCTGGCCAATATGGCAAAAACCCAAAAATACAAAAAAATTAGCTGGGCATGGTGGATGCTTGTAATTCCAGCTACTTGGGAGGCTGAGGCAGGAGAATTGCTTGAATCTGAGAGGCGGAGTTTGCAGTGAGCCAAGAACGCCCCACCGTACTCCAGCCTGGGTGACAGAGGGAGACTCCATCTCAAAACCAAAACCAAAAACAACAAAAGAGGCTAATTTTGATGGAACGTTAGCATTGGCTCTGAGTTTCCTAGCAGCCACAGCGAAAAGTGAAATAGCCAGCTGAGAAGTTCTTATACATAGGAAGAAAGGTATTCTCGGGCTTCAAATCGTCCTTGGCAGTAAGTCCTGAAAGAAACCTTGGTTTCAGCCAGGTGCAGTGGCTCACACCTGTAATCCCAGCACTTTGGGAGGCTGAGGCAGGCAGACCGCTTGAGCTCAGGGCTTCGAGACCAGCCTGGGCAACATCACAAAACCCGTCTCTACCAGAAAATACAAAACATTAGTTGAGCATGGTGGCACACGCCAGTGGTCCCAGCTAAATGGAGGGCTGAGGTGGGCGGATTGCTTGAGCCTGGGAGGTCCAGGCTGCAGTGGGCCGTGTTTGCACCACTGCACTCCAGCCCGGGAGACAAAGCAAAACCCTGTCTCCAAAAACAAAAAAGAAAGGATGGTTTCCAAGACTGAGGCATGGTGCCTAGCCACAGCACCCAGCGGACCCTTGAGAAGTGGGACCAGCTGTCCGAGCCATGTGGCAGGTGGGGTGGCCTCTATGTGCCTGGTCTGCAGGGCTGGCCAGCCCCTTCTCTGAGCTTCTGCACCTCTGCCACTCACTCTCGGGCCCCAGGAGACAGTGACGGTACCCACATTACAGAAGAGGAAACCGGGGCCTAGACAGGGAGGGACCGTCTGTGTTCAAAGATGGTGGCTGGAACCAGCTCCGAGGCCTCTGGGGTGGGGGGCAGACCCAGCGGTAGGACACCTGCTTGGTGGGCTGGGGATGGGAATGGGTTGGGGGCAGGATGGGCCTGGGGAGCTGCCCTGGTTGGGGGGCCTCTGAGCACCCTCCTGTGTGTGGCTCAGGCATAAGAGCAAGAAGAAAGCCTTCACCAAGGCCTGCAAGAGGTGGCGGGACACAGACGGCAAAAAGCAGCTGCAGAAAGACTTTGCCGCCATGAAGAAGTACTGCAAGGTCATCCGGGTCATCGTCCACACGCAGGTCAGCCCACGCCCCTCACCTCAGCTTCCGCAGCCCTGGCAAATGTCAGCCTAAAAATACCGGAGCTTTGGCACAGGCCCAGAGGACTGGCTGACTGGCCTTGCTGGCCACACGCGGCCCCAGGGATGGGTGCTGAAAGGCATCAGTGCCTTTTGGGGGCCCAGGGGTGTCACCCACACCGGCTAGTTGTCTAAGGCCCTGGCATGCACTGAAGGGTTGGGTCCCCAGCCAAGTGTGGAGGGCTGGTCACCTCTCTTCGGGTTCTGGCATAAGTGTGCATGGGAATCGGGGTTTGTAACTGGGTCTGGCTTGCTGTAGGCTGACAGGCGGCAGCACCCTCGGCTTATTCTGGAATACTCTTTAGCATCCTTGTCTTTAGGAAAAGCTTCCCCAGGCCCTAGAACAGTGCCCCCAACTTGAGCCTCCTGCAGTCCCCTGAACCCACACTCCTCCCAGCTACTCACATTTTCACAGGCCATGACTGGGCCAGTGACTGCGGCATGTTCATCTCTCTGGACAGACTCCAGAGGGACAGAGGTCCTGGGCGGGGCCACAGCTGCCACCAAGAGCCTGGCATGCAGAAGGTGCTCTATAAACACCGGCTCCATACATATGCTCCATACACACCTGCCCCGTAAACCCCTGCCCCGTACACCCCTGCCCCATACATACCCGCTCCATACATACCTATGAGTCACTATGTGGTGTGTGCTGGCGTCTCTGTCTCCACCTCTACATTGTACAGCCTGTGCTTCACCCAGCACCAGCCAGAGACCTTACCAAAAAAAAAAAAAAAAAAATCAGGGCCACGCACGGTGGCTCATACCTGTAATCCCAACACTTTGGGAGGCCAAGGTGGGCGGATCACAAAGTCAGGAGTTTGAGACCAGCCTGACCAACATGGAGAAACCCCGTCTCTACTAAAAATACAAAACTTAGCCAGGTGTGGTGGTGTGCGCCTGTAATCCCAGCTACTCAGGAGGCTGAGGCAGGAGAATCGCTTGAACCCGGGAGGCAGAGGTTATAGTGAGCTGAGAATGAGCCACTGCCCTCTAGCCTGGGCAACAGAGTGAGACTCTGTCTCAAAAAAAAAAAATCAGGTCAGGTGTGGTGGCTCACGCCTGTAACACCAGGACTTTGAGAGGCCAAAGCAGGCAGATCATCTGAGGTCAGGAGCTTGAGACCAGCCTGGCCAATATGGCAAAAACCCAAAAATACAAAAAAATTAGCTGGGCATGGTGGGTGCCTGTAGTTCCAGCCACTTGGGAGGCTGAGGCAGGAGAATTGCTTGAATCTGAGAGGCGGAGTTTGCAGTGAGCCAAGAACGCCCCACCGTACTCCAGCCTGGGTGACAGAGGGAGACTCCATCTCAAAAAAGAAAAAAAAATCAGATTACATCACAGTCCGCACTTGGAAGACAGTCTGAGCCCCCGCTCCCAGGCTTGCCTGGCTGCTGCCCAGCTCCTTGCTCCCCACCGTCTGGCCACAGTGGTCTGTCCCACCAACTTTCTAAGACCTCCCCTGCCACCAGGACTTTGCACCTGCGGGGCCCGCTGCCCAAAGCCGCTCCAATCTTTGCCTCGTGGTTCCTTCTTGTTAGCAGCGTCACCTCCTCAGAGAGGCCTTCCCTTCCCCGACCACTCTGTCTGAAACACCAGCCCCCACAGCCCATCAGAGCACTCTGTCCTCTTCAACAGTTACCTGGCTTCGGCCGGGCGTGGTGGCTCACGTCTGTAATGCCAGCACTTTGGGAGGCTGAGGCAGGTGGATCACGAGGTCAGGAGTTCAAGACCAGCCTGGCCAAGATGGTGACACCCCGTCTCTACTAAAAATACATAACAAAGAATTAGCTGGGTGTGGTGGCGGGCACCTGTAATCCTAGCTACTCAGGAGGCTAAGGCGGGAGAATTACTTGAAACTGGGAGGTAGAGGTTGCAGTGAGCTGAGATCGCGCCGCTGCACTCCAGTCTGGGTAACAGACCAAGACTTCATCTCAAAAAAAAAAAAAAAAGAGTTACTTGGCTTCCTTCTGTCCTCCAGTGAGATGGTGGCTCCTGAGGTGTGGGACTCTGTCTGCCTCATTCTACCCTGCAACTGCAGTGCCCGGCACAATACATGGCTTGCAGCCTGATCCCAGGAACACCTGTGAACGAATGCATGTGTGAAAGACAGCAGGGGCCACGGCCGGCCATGTCATGTTTGGTGGGGGTGTGATCCTGTGGGCATGGCGTGACCTCCAGCCATGTCCTGCAGATGAAACTGCTGCCCTTCCGGCAGAAGAAGGCCCACATCATGGAGATCCAGCTGAACGGCGGCACGGTGGCTGAGAAGGTGGCCTGGGCCCAGGCCCGGCTGGAGAAGCAGGTGCCAGTGCACAGCGTGTTCAGCCAGAATGAGGTCATTGATGTCATTGCTGTCACCAAGGGCCGAGGCGTCAAAGGTAGGGCTCAGTGGGGATGGCAGCTCCAGGGCAGGCTGCCTGGAGGCAGTGGGGGCCAGCCTGGCCTCTCAGCCACCAGCCCCGCCCACTTGCAGGGGTCACAAGCCGCTGGCATACCAAGAAGCTGCCGAGGAAGACGCATAAGGGCCTGCGCAAGGTGGCCTGCATTGGTGCCTGGCACCCGGCCCGCGTGGGCTGCTCCATCGCCCGAGCCGGGCAGAAGGGCTATCACCACCGCACGGAGCTCAACAAGAAGGTGCGTCCACCGCCGGGGAAGAGGGACACTGTGTAGCTGGACCCTTGCCCTCAGTACTGTCCTTGGCAGGTGGCATGCATGACCCAGACACTGCCAGGGTCATGAGATGCCCTCACCAGCGCTGAGTCTGAGCACATGGGCTGATGGGCCTGTATGGGCTGCTGGCCCCAGAGGCCACCTCCTGCCCCTGGCATGTGCCCCCTTTTCCTGGCAGATCTACCGCATTGGCCGGGGTCTGCACATGGAGGATGGGAAGCTGGTGAAGAACAATGCATCCACCAGCTACGACGTGACTGCCAAGTCTATCACACCGCTGGTGAGGCTGGGAGGGGGTGACTGCCAGGCCTACCACACTGCTGGTGAGGGCTGGAGTGGGGTCAGGCTGGCCCAGGGGGCCTTGGGTACGTCCCAGCTGGGTGCCTCCACCCCAAGGGCTCAAGATTTGTGCCCCACAGCTGGACGCTGCCCCCTAAAACGCTGGGACACAAGGCTTTGACATCTGGGCAGTCATATGGGACCCTTGCCTCTGCTGTCCAAAACATATGGATGTAGTCACAAGCAAGAAATCCCTGCTGCATCCCACATCCTCCAAGGCTCCTCTGGAGACAGCTTCCACTCCAGCTGCTGTCATGTGGGTGTGGAGTGTGGCAGCTCCTACCGTGGCCTGGGAGTCAGGCCACATGGGCTCAAATCGCATCTCCAGGACTTAGCAGCTGTGGAACTTGGAGCGAGTGACTCTACTTATCTGATCCTCAGTCTCCCCCAACAAAAACGCAGATTGTTGAGTAACATAACGCATGAAAAGTTCTCAGCAACTGGGCGCGGTGGCTCAGCCTGTAATCCCAGTACTTTAGAAGGCTGAGGTGGGCAGATCACAAGATCAGGAGTTTGAGACCAGACTGGCCAACATGGTGAAACCCCATCTGTACTGAAAATACAAAAATTAGCTGGGTGTGGTGGCGCACGCCGAACCCCGGCTACCCAGGAAGCTGAGGCAGGAGAATCGTTTGAACCCGGGAGGCGGAGGTTGCAGTGAGCCGAGATCGCGCCACTGCACTCCAGCCTGGGTGACAGGGTGAGACTCTGTCTCAAAAAAAAAAAAAAAAAAAAAAGAAAAGGACTTAGCTTGTGATTCAGATGGTTTCTTCAGTAAGCGTGGTGTGTTAGTCACTCCTATACCTGGGGGCTGGGCATGGGGCTCCCTCCAATCACAGACTGCTGTGGGGATTCTCCTAGGGCCCCCAGCCACCTGCTAACTCAGAAGCCCTGTCTGGGCCTGGCCCCTGACCTGTCTCCTCTGCAGGGTGGCTTCCCCCACTATGGGGAAGTGAACAACGACTTCGTCATGCTGAAGGGTTGCATTGCTGGTACCAAGAAGCGGGTTATTACGCTGAGAAAGGTTGGCAGGGCCAGGTGGGCTGGGGAGTGGGTACCCGAGGGCTGCCAGCCTGTCCTGCCCTGCAGCCTGCTACAAGGCAGACACAGTGAGGGGAACAGAAAGGGAGGGGTCTGGCAGGAACTAGGTGTGCAGGAACCTGGTGTGGCCTGGAGGTCACAGCAGGGTGATCAAGATTCCCGCCCTTGATGTCTACTTGACCACGGATTCCCCAGTCCCTCCTGGTGCACCACAGCCGCCAGGCCCTGGAGAATATTGAGCTCAAGTTCATCGATACCACCTCCAAGTTCGGCCATGGCCGCTTCCAGACAGCCCAAGAGAAGAGGGCATTCATGGTGAGCTCACTGTCCCCCATCCTTGTTCTTCTCTTGGGCTCCCATTCCACATCCAGCCTGCCCGAGTAAGGACGCTGGAGCTGGCAGGGACTCCACTGCGCTCATCTGCAGGAGAAATTCCTTTTTTCTTTTTTTTGAGACGGAGTGTACTGGTGTGATCTTGGCTTACTGCAACCTCCACCTCCTGGGTTCAAGCATTCTCCTGCCTCAGCCTCCTGAGCAGCTGGGACTACAGGCGTGTGCCACCACACCCAGCTAATTTTTTGTATTTTTAGTAGAGATGGGGTTTCACTGTGTTAGCCAGGATGGTCTCGATCTCCTGACCTCGTGATCTGCCCGTCCTGGCCTCCCAAAGTGCTAGGATTACAGGCATAAGCCATTGTGCCCAGCCTGCAGGAGAGGCTCTTAAGGGTCTACCCCTGGATACTGATTCTCTAAAAGAGAAGGGGTAGGAACCAGCCTTGGAATGGGTGACCTGGAGCCTGGCTGAGGGTGGTGTTTCTGGCCAGACTCTTGTGAGTTAAGCCTCCTCTTGCGCCACCCCTGCAACCAGGGCCCCCAAAAGAAGCATCTGGAGAAGGAAAAGCCGGAGACCTCGGGAGACTTATAGGCTGCGTGGGGTGGATGAGCTCTGAAGCGCGGCGCACCCACTGTCTGCCCTGATGTCGAATAAAGGCCGGAGGCGACTCTTCCTGCAGTGTCTCGGAGCGATTTGTAACCGCTCAAAGGGGTTCACCTTGCCCACCGCCTAGACAAAACTGATTCATTAAGACAGGGGAATTGCTTGCCGGGTTGGTTCACGCCTCTAATCCCAACGCTTTGGGAGGCTGAGGCAGGTGGATCACCTGAGCTTGGGAATTCGAGACCAAACCGACCAACATGGAGAAACCCCATCTCTACTAAAAATACAAAATTAGCAGGGTGTGGCGGCACATGCCTGTAATCCCAGCTGCTCAGGAGGCTAAGGCAGGAGAATTTCTTGAACCTGAGAGGCGGAGGTTTCGGTGAGCTGAGATCGCGCCACTGCACTCCAGCCTGGGCAATGAGAGCGAAACTCCATCTCAAAAAAACAAAGAAAAAAAGGGAATTGTGATAGATAAAGAGTAATTCACACAGAGCCATCTATGTGGGAGACTGTTTGAGATGGAGTCTTGCTCTTGTTACCCAGGCTGGAGTGTAATGGCGCAATCTTGGCTCGCTGCAACCTCTGCCTCCTGGGTTCGAGCGATTCTCCTGCCTCAGCCTGCTGAGTAGCTGGGATTATAGGTGCCTGCCACCATGCCCGGCTAATTTTTGTATTTTCAGTAGAGACGGGATTTCACCATCTTGGCCAGACTGGTCTCAAACTCCTGACCTCGTTATCTGGCCGACTCAGCCTCCCAAGTGCTGGGATTCCAGGCATGAGCCACCGGCCTGAACAGAGAGCAGAGTTTTAAGGATAACTGACCTGTCTTCTCTGCAGGGTGTGGGGAAGCCACTAAGCCAGGAGTGCTGACTGGTCAGGGATAAAATCATAGGGAGTCGAAGCTGTCTTCTTGCCCTCAGTCAGTTGCGTGGGGGTGGCAAGATCAGATGAGCCAGTTTATCAGTCTGGGTGGGGCCGGCTGATCCATCAAGTGCAGGGTCAGCAAAATATCTGAAGCACTGATTTTAGGAGCAGTTTAGGGTCAGAATCTCGCAGCCTTCAGCTGTATGACTCCTAAACCATAATTTCTAATCTTGTGGCTGTTAGTCCTAAAAAGGCAATCTAGTAACCCAGGCAAGGAGGTGTGCTTTGGGAAAGGGCTGTTATGGTCTCTGTTTTAAACTATAAACTATACTCTGAGTTTCTCCCAAAGTTATTTCAGTCTACCACCAGGGATGAACAAGGACAGCTTGGAGGTTAGAAGCAAGATAGAGTCGCTTAAGTTATAGCCCTTCACCGTCTCAGTCATAATTTTGCAAAGGCAGTTTCAGCTGGGCGAGGAAAGGCTGACTGACCTGCGGTGGTGGCTCGGGGTTAGCACCAGGGACTGAACGGGGAAAACACGGCCCTACGTTGCGCGCCACCACTTACCTGGCCAGGCCTCAAGTGGGCCCCCAGCCACCGGAGCGCCCGGGGCGGCAGGGGCGGGGCCTCGGGGAAGCAGCCCAGAAGTGGTCCCGGGGAGTTACTATGGGCGGGGCCTGCTGGGGAGATGCGATTGGACCGGCCCCCGGGGGGGGCGGGGCCTCGAAGGAGAGGCCCAGGAGTAGTCTCTGGGAGTTATTGATGGGTGGTGACTACTGGGAAAATGGGATTGGACCTGCAATTGGGAGGGGGCGGGGCCTCAGGGATGCGGGCCAAGAGAGGTCCTCGGGAGATACCAGTGGGCGGGGCCTTCTGGGAAGATCGGATTGGACCGGTCCTCAGGAGGGGCGGGGCCTCCCGGAGGCGGAAGCCGGGGTTCGCATCCCGGGGAGCGATTGGTCCTTGGGAGGGGCGGGGAGGCGGGCGCGGGTCCCGGCGGTCGTTGGGGCGACAGCCTTGGGTCTGTTGGCGGCGGCAAGTGCGTTGCGGTTACGGTGGCGCCATGTCGTTCTGCAGCTTTTTCGGGGGCGAGGTTTTCCAGAATCACTTTGAGCCGGGTTGGTCGTGCGGTCTCTCCCAGGGAGGGCAGAGCGGGGAGCGGGGGACGGGGGAGGGTGGAGGGTGGCGGGGGCGCGCATTAGAGGGGGCGCCGCCGTCCTCCGGGGGTGGTGTCTCCTCTAAGCCGGGAATGAGGGTGAGTGTGCCCGCCAGGGAGAAGCGAACATAAGTCAAGAGGACTGCGGAGGAGGGGGGATCCTGGGGGCGCGGAGAGTGGGGTACCCAATGAGAGGGAGCTTTGGGGGTCACTGTCCTTGAGGAGGGCAAGCCTCGAATGTGAACGTGCCGTTTCGGGTGGGGCGAGTCGAAGGGACTGGGGTCCGTGGGGGTGGTACCCCTTCCCTGCCCTTTCACTCCAAAGTGATGGTGGTGGGGGAATTCCGGTTAGGGTTGGGACTTTGGAGAGGCGCGACGGAAGTCTTTGTCCAGGGCCAGCTCCTGCGGCCGGGCCAACCCTCCGCGGGTCATCCCACAGGTGTTACCCTGGCCCTTCCCATTCCCCCAGGTCAGGGATCTGTGGGAGGAGTCCAGCAAGCATAGAATGTCCCCTTCAGATTTTAATGTGCCAGCCCAGGTTCCTCCTCACCTGCCCAGGGACTCCAGATTGGGGAATCAGGAGTGCCACCAGGCCCCTGCCAACGGCCAGTGGAGTTTGACCAGGCAGACAGGATGGGGTGGTTTGGGGCATGGTCAGCCCTCAGCACTGGCCCCAGGCTGTGAGAGGCCCTGGGCGCTGGGCTGGCCTGGTAGTGGACTAATTTGGTAAAAACACATCCACAGGCACATTTTAGACGCTGGGGCGGATCTGCTGGGTGTCAGCCCTGTAGGGGACTGGGCTGTGGCACAGGACCACCAGGCAAAGCCTCCCCCAACAAGACTCTATGGACGTGGACCCCAGTTGTCCTCAGGCTGCTCTGCCAAGCCAGAAACTCCTCTCCCATGGCAGCTGCTGGCTCCTCTTTGCTTTTTTCTCCAGTTCCTGGAAAAGGCTGGGTAGTTTAGTCTCCAGGGGAGGCTGTCCCCAGGTGATGGGTGAGAGGTGACTCACTACCCTTGGAGGTTCCTGTTTTTAGTCCTTCAAACGGTTCTGCAAGTCAGTTTTGCAATTTTCCTACTCGTTTCACTCCAAAGTGATCCTTTGGGGGTATGCTGAAATCTGTCCTCCCAGCCCTCTTTCTTCCTGGGCTCCTGTGTGGCCTGGAGGCCTTTTCTCTGGAATTGTTCTCTTCCTGCCTGGAGAGCAGGGCAGTGCCTGGGTGTCCAGCTTAGGACCTTGTTGGGCAGCAGGGAGGGCCACATGAGAAGGGAGAGGGACCAGGTGGTTGGGCCACATCAAGGCTCCTGCTGTGTATGTACCCTGGAGGGCTGGGGGTGGGGAAGGGGGAGCTCCATGTCCTCACTGGACCGCTCAGGTTCCTTCACACTGCACACACTGTAGCTGGGTGTCTTTGCATCACCAAGCAAAGATGGAAATGTTAGGAGAGGCCCCATCACGGGACTATGAGAAGAATCAAGAAGATACTGTGCAAGGTGACTCCCCAGTCTCTGGCACATCTACTAAACGTGAGCTCAGCGCAGGTCCCCATGTCGGGTGCATGGGGACGGAGTGTGGGGCCCACCCTGGGAACGGGGACAGCGCTGCCTTTGCCTGGGCCCATGGATTTGGGAGTGTGACCCTAGAAAGGCCAGAGCTGACGACTCCACATTTGCCTCTCCTTTTACCACAGGCATTTACGTGTGTGCCAAGTGTGGCTATGAGCTGTTCTCCAGCCGCTCGAAGTACGCACACTCATCCCCATGGCCAGCGTTCACCGAGACCATTCATGCCGACAGTGTGGCGAAGCGTCCGGAGTACAATCGATCTGAAGCCTTGAAGGTGAGAGGCCACGGGGCCGGCGGGGAGGCATGGGGGTGGCCAGGGAGAGCAAAGAGCCCGCCTCACCTTCCTCCCTCTGCTTGCCCCATGGCTCCAGGGGCTTAGAGGCTGTCCGTTCCAGACCTGTGGCCTCCACCAGGGAGCTGCCACCCGAGACTATCCGGAGAGCCTGGCCTTCTGGTGCAAATGTGGGAAACAGGACAGAGTTCCTGTCCAGGCTCCAGGACAAAGATCCACCTCTTACATCGGGGGTCCGCGTGGGAAATGGATGTGTGTGAAGAAACACCATCCGCCAGCCCCAGTGAGGGCTTTACTGTGGCTGTTTCGTGGCCAGAAGCTCACGCAGCTGCCTTGTGATCTTTCCAGGTGTCCTGTGGCAAGTGTGGCAACGGGTTGGGCCATGAGTTCCTGAACGACGGCCCCAAGCCGGGCCAGTCCCGATTCTGAATATTCAGCAGCTCGCTGAAGTTTGTCCCTAAAGGTGAGCTTGCCTTGCACAGCTGGGGGCTAGGCCTGTTGGCCTTCGAGCCCAGGGTTGGGGGGGTCCAGTGTTTGTGCCCATCCACTTACCATGACCAGGTACAGGGCCACCAAGTCATGCTGCCTGGGAACTGCTCAGGGTCCTCCTGAAAGGTGGCTGCAGGGCAGGGACAAGGGGGCCCGTGTCCTCCTTCCTCGCCTGGTTGATCATGAGTATACCAACAAGGGGCACTGGAGTGAGAATGTGGCAAATGCTTTTCTCCGGAGGTGTGGCCTTTCCCTGAGGCTAGTGTCAGGGGTGGGGCGGACAAAGGCTGAGGCTCTGGTCTGTGCAGCCGTGTCTCCCACTGGCTGGGACTGTGGCCTTGCTTCGCAGTGCTGAGTCTGCCTCCTCCTCTGTGGATTGGAAACGGTAGTAGGGCTGGTGAGGACAGCTGCGTGTCATGTGCACCTGCACCTGTCATACCATAGTAGGCTGATGATTCCTCATTCTTTTTTTTATTTTGAGACAGGGTCTTGCTCTGTTGGGCAAGCTGGAAGCCATCTCGGCTCACTGCAACCTCGGCCACCCAGGTTCAAACAATTCTTCTGTCTCAGCCTCCCGAGTAGCTGGGATAACAGGTGCGTGCCACCACACCCAGCTAATTTTTGTATTTTCAGTAGAGACGGGGTTTCACCATGTTGGCCAGGCTGGTCTTGAACTCCTGACCTCGGGTGATTCGCCCACCCCAGCCTCCAAAGTGCTGGGATTATAGGCGTGAGCCCCCGTGCCCGGCTGATGAATCCTCATTCTTGTTGGCAGTGTTCTTAGCGTTGGTAGCTTGTGTCTGGGTGCTGTTTGTCATCTCCGTGTGTTTCCTCTGAACACAGCCGCCTCTCTGGTCCACTGCCCTCCTCACACAGACCCTCAGGCATCATTGCACGTCTGTCTGCAGGCCCAGCCGCCCCAAGACTCTTCCCTGAGCTCTGCGTTGGAATCCTAGCTCTTCCCTTGCCATTCATAGGACCGTGGCTAGTTCCTTATTCTTAGCTTCATTCTCTCTTTAAAATGTTTTTTTTTCTTAATTTTTTATTTTAAAAAATTTGTATATGCTGATATTTTCTTTCTTCTTCTTTTTTTTTTTTTAAGAGATGAAGTCTCACTCTGTTCGCCAGGCTAGTCCAGAACGCCTAGGCTCAAGAGATCCGTCCACTTTGGCCTCCCAAAGTGCTGGGATTATAGGTGTGAGCCACTGTGCCCGGCTTTTTCTTAAATTTAAATGTTAATTTAATTTTATTTTTTGAGACGGGGTCTCACTCTGCCACCCAGGCTGGAGTGCAGTGGATGGAACAGGGCTCACTGCAGGCTCAAACTCCTGGGCTCAAGCAGTGCTCCTGTGTCAGCCTCCCAAGTAGCTGGGTCTAAAGTGCATGTCAGCACACCTGATTAATTTTTTTTTTGAGACAGAGTTTCGCTCTTGTTGCTCAGGCTGGAGTGCAATGGCGCAATCTTGGCTCACCGCAAATTCAGCCTCCTGGGTTCAAGCAATTCTCCTGCTTCAACCTCCCAAGTAGCTGGGATTATAGATGCCTGCCACTACGCTGGACTAATTTTGTATTTTTAGTAGAGATGGGGTTTCTCCATGTTGGCCAGACTGGTCTCGATCTCATGACCTCATGATCCGCCCTCCTCGGCCTCCCAAAGTGCTGGGTTTACAGGTGTGAACCACTGTGCCTGGCCCACACCTGGTTAATTTTTAAAATTTATTTTTTTTTTAGACAGTCTTGTTCTGTCGCCCAGGCTGGAGTGCAATGGCCGATCTCAGCTCACTGCAGCCTCTGCCTCCTGGGTTCAAGCAATTTTCTTGCCTCAGCCTCTCGAGTAGCTGGGATTACAGGTGTGTGCCATTGCACCCGGCTAATTTTTGTACTTTTAGTAGAGACAGGGTTTTACCATGTTGGTCAGGCTGATCTGGAACTGCTGACCTCAGGTGATCCACCTGCCTCAGCCTCCCAAGGTTCTGAGATTACAGGCGTGAGCCACTGCGCCTGGCCAATTTAAAAAATTTTTTGTAGAGATGGGGGTCTCACTATGTTGCCCAGGCTGGTCTTAAACTCCTCTGGGCCTTGGCCTCCCAAAGTACTGGGATTGCAGGTGTGAGCCACCACGCCTGGCCTGAAATGGGGTTGTCAACAGCACATGCTCATGGCCATCGCAGAGCTGTGGGATAAAGCGAGCAGCCTGGTAAATATCCATGGTAAACCTGCAATGATATTTTTGTTCTTTTCTCATTATTTGTCTTCTGTGTGAGTGGAGGGAGGAGAGACTCTGGGTTCCCCTGTGGATCTCAGAACAAAATGGGGTGCACAGACTCCCATAAGTCAGGTATCTGGTGCTTTCAGCTCCCCTGTGGCCTGCAGGCCAGGGCAGAGGTGAAGGGCTCAGGGAACGGTGACTTGTTTTTCTCTCTCTTTTCTTTCTTTTAGGCAAAGAAACTTCTGCCTCCCAGGGGCACTAGGCGGGCAGCCCATACCCACTCTAGATGGCCACCGCACTGAGGCCACATGCTGGCCATTCCATCTTGGAGTTGGGACCCTAGGCATCAGGACAGGAAGTAGGCAGGGCGTGGTGCTTGAAACATCAGGACGCTCCCGAGGCCCCGGTTCTGAACAAGACCCTCTTGTTTCTTGGAAAAGACACTCATTTGCTGATGGTTCATGCCTTCTGCCAGGACAGGCCTGGCTGCACAGCCACTCTGTCGACTGACTTAGCTCCCCACCGCCCACTCGAGGTGCCTCCAGGAGGTGGGCTCTGGGCGCAGCTGGTCTCTGAATGAGGTTACACCCCCACTTTCTTTTCCCGGCCCTGTCTCTGCTCATTTGGACCCACGGGTCCCAGTTCCAAGACAGACTCTCGTCCTCACCGAAGCTTAGGCCCACATCTCCCAGGCTGTGTAGGAGACAGAATGGAAACGGAGGCTGCCCCTGCCAGCCACCCCGGCCCTGGTCACTACATGATCCGCTCTGGTCAAACCCCTCCAGGCCAGCCAGGGTGGGGATGATCTGTGACCTGCTAGGAAGGCAGGCTGATGGGTGGATCCTGGGCCTCTCATCCACAAGGGGAGAAACCTAAACCCTGTTTCACAATCATCTGTGCGGAAGTAGCTTGCCTCACTCGGGCTTAGGAAAGCGCTGTTGCTCCATTATTCTAACCAGCACAGGGTAGGGGCCCTGAGTTCACACCTGCAGGGAGGCCCTTCAAAGGTGTGTGACTGTGCCTTACTGTACATGCTCAGAGGTCTTTCCATATGGGAGGGTGGGTGATGCTGAAGTCACCCTCCATCTTAAGTAATTTCTTTTTGGAGTAATCAGATGGAAATCAATAAACAAATGAAACACCCAGACGTACTGTCTTTTTTCTTTTTTGAGACGTGGTGGGGTCTGGCTCTGACATCCAGGCTGGAGTGCAGTGGCGCAGCATAGCTCACTGCAGCCTTGACCTCGTGGGTTCAAGCCATTCTCCCACCTCAGCCTCCCAAGTAGCTGGGACCACAGGTGTGCACCACCATGCTGCATTATTTTTACATTTTTTGTAGAGATGGGGTCTCACTATGTTGCCCAGGCTGGTCTTGAACTCCTGGACTCAAGTGATCCTCCCACCTTGGAGTTCCAAAATGCTGGGATTACATGTGTGAGCCACCGTGCCCCGCTCCTGCTCTCTTTATTAACATCAGAGATGCCAGGACACGAGTGTCAGGCCTTTATATAATTAAAAAAATTTTTTGAAGCTGGACGCAGTGGCTCATGCTCCATTTCAAAACAAAAAACCTTTTTTTCCAAATATTTACTGAGTATCCTTTCAGTAAATATGTGCAAAAAAAGGCTGGGTGTGGTGGCCACACCTGTAATCCCAGGACTTTGGGAGGCCAAGGCGGGCAGATCATGAGGTCAAGAGATTAAGATCATCCTGGCCAACATGGTAAAACCCTGTCTCTACTAAAAAGACAAATATTAGCTGGGCATGGTGTTGTGTGCCTGTTATCCCAGCTACTCAGGAGGCTCAGGTAGGAGAATAGCTTGATCCCGGGAGGTGGAGGTTACAGTGAGCTGAGATGGCGTCAACTGTACTTCAGCGCAGGCAACAGAACGAGACAGTCTAAAAAATAAAAATAAAAAAATAAAGCCAGGCGTGGTGGCTCATGCATATAATCCCAGCACTTTGGGAGGTTGAGGTGGGTAGATCACTTGAGGTCAGGAGTTTGAGACCAGCCTGGCCAACATGGTGAAACCCCGTATCTACTAAAAATACAAAATTAGCCGGGCGTGGTGGCACATGCCTGTAATCCCAGCTACTGGGGAGGCTGAGGCAGAATTGCTTGAGCCCAGGAGGTGGAGGTTGTGGTGAGCTGAGATGGCACCATTGCACTCCAGACTGGGCAACAAGAGCAAAACTCTGTTTCAAAAAAAAAAAAACATTGCCATACAAATGGCTGGGGATGCAGCTGTGTGATGCTAGCATGCGTAGAGGAAACTCCAGGGGTGGGGTCAGGGAGGGGGACTCTGAGGAGGGCTTAGCTCAGCAGTGATGGGCACAGCATGTGCACAGGCTCGGCACACGGGCCTGCCTCATGCCCTGGAGGGCATGGAACAAGGTGTGACCCAGGAGAAAGCACACCGTGCTCCCAAAGAAATGCAATGTCTTCCCAATTTATACCCACAGAAATCAGGTGAGCATGTGGGAATGGATATTAATGGTGGATGTTTCATCCTCCAGAGCCCGTAGCTGGCGGTGCCCCAAGAAGGGGCCAGTTGGGATCTGAAGTAAGGAACACTGACCACCAGGGTGTCCAGAGCTTTTATTTACTTTTATTTTTTATTTTTTTTGCACTCTGTTAGGCTGGAGTGCAATGGTCTCAGCTCACTGCAACCTCCTACTCCCGGGTTCAAGTTATTCTCCTGCCTCAGCCTCCCAAGTAGCTGGGATTACAGGCATCCTCCACTAAGCCCGGCTAATTTTTGTATTTTTAGTAGAGATGGGTTTCACCATGTTGGCCAGGCTGGTCTTGAACTCCCGACCTCGTGATCTGCCCGCCTTGGCCTCCCAAAGTGCTAGGATTACAGGCGTGAGCCACTGCGCCTGGCCCCTAGTGCATTTATTAGGGGAACTTACAGAAGGCCGCAGCGTATCCTTGCAACAGACATCGAGAGAAAAGGGGTGCCCCGTCTCACTATCTCTGCAGCAAGGGGACAGGGTATGGAATGGATATGGGAGTTTAAGGGATTTGGTTCAGGGCTGGGCCAGTTTCTTTCCGTGTTTTAGCCAACAACCTAGATTTTATTTTATTTTATTTTATTTTTTTGAGACAGAGTCTTGCTCTGTCATCCAGGCTGAAAGTGCAGTGGCACCATCTTGGCTCACTGCAACCTCTGCCTCCTGGGTTCAAGCGATTCTCCTGCCTCAGCCTCCTGAGTAGCTGGGATTACAGGCGTGCGCCACCATGTCCAGCTAATTTTTATATTTTTTGTAGAGACGGGGTTTCTCCAGGTTGAACAGGCTGGTCTCAAACACTGCACTCAGCCTCGATTTAAAAAATTTTTTTTTTGTTTTTGAGATGGAGTCTCACTCTGTAGTCCAGGCTGGAGTGCCGTGGCATGATGTCCGCCTCTAGGGTCCCGGTTCAAGCAATTCTGCCTCAGCCTCCTTAGTAGCTGGGATTACAGGCATGCGCCACCATGTCCAGCTAATTTTTGTAGTTTTAGTAGAGACAGGGTTTCACCTTGTTGGCCAGGCTAGTCTTAAACTCCTGACCTCGTGATCTGCCCACCTCAGCCTCCTAAAGTGCTGGGATTACAGGCGTGAGCCACCACATCTGGCCTTTTAATTTAATTTTTTAAAAAAATAGAGATAAGGTCTTACCATGTTACCAGGCTGGTCTTTAATTCCTAGGCTCAAGTGATCCTCCTGCTTTGGCCTCTGTGGGAAGTAGAAAAGTTCCTTTTCTAAGTTTCCTTTCTTGCTTAAAATGTAAGTGTGCTAATAACTTTAAGGCCTATCCTATGTAGCTGTTAGACACGCCATGCTTACAGGCACGTAGTACATTCTATGTCCTTATACTTTAACCAGGATCTCTGTGCTGGACGTGCTCACAGGCATGTCCCAGCTCTCTATTGTATTTCCCTGTTTAGAAAAGTTTTAGGTTGTTCGCCAATCGGGTTTTAGTTTAGATTGTGAGGTCTGACTCCAGCCAGTGGAGATCAGACACAGCAGTAAGGACGACCCCAAATGCGTAAGGGATAAATGTGTCTGTTTTCCTTTGTTCATTGTACTCTCGTGGCACAATGGCTAGGGAGGAGGGTACCCTTCTTGCAGTCCAGGAAGTAAAAATTGCATTGCTGAAAGATGTCTTGTCTCAGTGCTGATTTTTCTTTGTGGCACCGAGCATCTATTTCCAACAGCCTCCCAAAGGGCCAGGATTACAGGCATGAGCCACCACATCTGGCTGTACTTTGTGATATTTGGTCATGACACAGAAAGCAGGGGAGGCTGGGCACGGTGGCTCACGCCTGTAATGCCAGTACTTTGGGAGGCCAAGCAAGTAGATAACTTGAGATCAGGAGTTCGAGACCAGCCTGGCCAACATGGTGAAACCCTGTCTCAACTAAAAATACCAAAATTTGCCAGGTGTGGTGGCGGGCACCTGTAATCCCAGCTACTTGGGAGGCTGAGGGACGAGAATCACTTGAACCCAGGAGGCGGAGGTTGCAGTGAGTCGAGATGGCGCCGGTGCACTCCAGCCTGGGCCAACAGAGCCAGACTCTTATCTCAGAAAAAGCAAGCAAGCAAGCAGGGGGATCCAGGAGACCTTACAGCAGAAATAATGGGGGAAGGAACAGAAGATTGGGTTGGGTTGCATTGATTGATATGGGTTCACTAAGCAGAGGTTCTGGATTCATGCCGTCACTGCTGGGTTTGAAAGCACTCTGACTGGGGCCAGGTGGAGTCACTCATGCCTGGAATCCCAGCGCTTTGGGAGGGCGAAGTGGGCAGATCATAAGGTCAGGAGTTTGAGACCAGCCTGGCCAACATGGTGAAACCCTGTCTCTACTAAAAACACAACAATTATCCAGGCATGGTGGCATGCACCTGTAATCCCAGCTACTCGGGAGGCTGAGGCAGGAGAATCGCCTGAATCCAGGAGGTGGAGGGTGCGGTGAGCCAAGACCACACCATTGCACTCCAGCCTGGGTGACAGAGCGAGACACTGTCTCAAAAAAAAAAAAAAAAAAAAAAAAAAAAAGCTCCGACTGGTTGGTTGGTGAGCTACAACATAGACCAAAAAGTGACCTACACAAAGTGAAGCTGAAATGCCAGGCCTGCCTCTGTGCACGGTAGAGAATGGGACTCAAAAGCTTGGGGAGGATGGAGCGTCAGAGTGGATTTATCATTTGAGACCTACACAGCCACCCTGGGAGAGAACAGAGGACATGCCTCTTACTACCCCCATGAGAAATAAATTTGTGAGGGGAGCACGCCTCCTTCAAGAGCTCTGTGATCGCTTTTCTCTCGCAGGTCTGGAATTATACTGGCAACTGCAGTCCCTGGCTTGGGAAAGCTATGTGGAGGGGAGTAGCTGGATCCTGGGTAGCAGGGGCCAGGTGGCAGGGATCAAAGGCTCAAAACAAGGTGCGCGTGGCTGCCGCGGTGAACAGCATTCAATCAGCGATCACAGTAATGTGGGTAACCCCCAATCTAGGCACTGAGGAAGGAGAGCTAAGCAGAACCCTGGCACAATTAACGCCTGAAGAATACCTCAGTTTATAGTCTTACCACTCAGTTATTTCCCTTTATACAATCCTCTATATATAATCATGTATTATAGAATGAGCACCTAAAGAATATCTCACCACTCAGTTATTTCCACATATATATATATATAAAAAACTATATCTTAGTTTATAATCAGAGGAATGCCTAGAGTGGACACAGTACAGAGCATGAATTAAGGAATAAGCAGCTTATAATCGGAGGACTGTCTGGAGCAGACAGTGCAGAGCATGATTTAAGGGAAAACAGTTACACCAGGACAAGAATCCATGGCCCAGGCGGCAGCGTTCAGTATCGTAAAGATACCTGCTGCATGGCAGGCTTGGGCAAGAGCCACTCCTCCTGATAAAGGAGCTGTAGGACCGTGCTCCAGTTCTTGTGGAGGGCTGCCCTCAGACCGGCAATCCACCTTGCTGACTGTGACCTTTATCAGCTCTTGCTACTGTGCTGCTCGAAAAGCATCTTCCCATAGAACTCATTGGAAGCTGCCAGCAGGTGGCGGTAACCTTGACAGCTCTGTCACTACTGTGTGACTTAAAGCATCCCCCCATAAATCTTCTTAGAAGTAGTTTCCCATAGATAGAGGTATTGCACACTGCACCCTCTTCACTGCACACAGCCCACCTTCAAGCCTCGGTGACCTAATGGGGGTGGACCCCTCCTTTTATTGCTCACGACCCTATCACTATCCTTAAAGATGATTTCACTCACTGCCCTGCCCCCTAACCTATACACAATAAATACTCACGCTTCTGGACATTCGGGGCCTCGCCTGACTCCGCTTATAGGTGGCGTGGCCCCCTAGCCCAGCTGCATTTTCCTTGTACTGTGTCCTGTCCCTTTATTTCTCGGATCCTGCGCCTCAGCACAGAATAAGGGACACCCCACAACCCTGTGGGGCCCTCAGCCCTACACAGTAATCTGACCCACAGAGACCCACGGCATTGACCCGTGATGCTCCCAGAAGTGAAATAGATGGAAGCCGACTGAACTCTTTGTTTTTTGAGACAGAGTCTCACTCTGTCACCCAGGCTGGAGTGCAGGGGTGCGATCTCGGTTCACTGCAACCTCTGCCTCCTGGGTTGAGGTGATTCTCCTGCCTCAGCCCCTGGAGTAGCTGGCTAATTTTTTTTTTTTTGAGATGGAGTCTCGCTGTTGCCAGGCTGGAGTGCAGTGGCGCAATCTCAGCTCACTGCAACCTCTGCCTCCAGGATTCAAGCAATTCTCCTGCCTCAGCCTCCCAAGTAGCTGGGACTACAGGCATGTGCCACCACGCCCAGCTAAATTTTGTATTTTTAGTAGAGACAGGGTTTTACCATGTTGGCCAGGATGGTCTCGATCTCCTGACTTCGTGATCTACCTGCCTCAGCCTCCCAAACTGCTGGGATTACAAGTGTGAGCTACTGCGCCTGGTTGGGGTGTTATTTTTTTGAGACAGGGTCTCAAAACCTGTCATCTCAGCACTTTGGAAGGCTGGGGCAGGAGGACAGCTTGAGCCTGGGAGGGTTTCCCTGCGTCTTGCTCTCTGTCTGAATGTCCTTCTCTGCCAAGAAACACACATCACCAAGTTCCTTCTGCCAGATCTCCCAAGGCCCCGGGGGTTCTGAGGGCCCACACTGCCCGAGCTCATCTTGACCTGTCTAATCCAGACGACCAGGCAGACAGTCTGTCTGTCCATCCTCCAGCTGTGAGACATGTGCAGGGTCAGCCTGATGTTGTGGCTGGGAGAGGATCTGGGAGGGGAGATGGGCTGTGCTGCTCCCGCTGCTGGGCCCAGTAAACCTTGTCCCCTGGAGAGGTGACAAGGAGGGCCAAAGCAGGAGGAGACGGAGAGGGGAAGAGGTGGGGAAGGTCTCATTTGAGACCTACTCACCCACCCTGGGGAGCCAGGCCATGCTGGGAGGAAGGCCCTGCCCGGCCTAAGATCCAGGACCACCGTTCTGGCTACATCTGTGCCCCCTTCACAGACTGTAACTATTTCTTTGATTTTTCTTTTCTTTTTATTTCTTTTTTTTTTTGAGACAACATTTCACTCTTGTTGCCCAGGCTGGAGTACAATGGCAAAATCTTCTCAGTTCACTGCAACTTCTACCTCCCAGGTTCAAGCCATTCTGGCTCTGCCTTCCAAGTAGCTGGGATTACAGGCGACCGCCACCACACCCAGCTCATTTTTTTGTATTTTTAGTAGAGATGGGGTTTCACTATCTTGGCCAGGCTGGTCTTGAACTCCTGACCTCAGGCGATCCACCTGCCTCGGCCTCCCAAAGCGCTTGGATGATAGGCCTGAGCCACCATGCCCAGCAACTGTAACTATTTCTTTGTGGGTGATTTTGATCCCTGTCTCCACCTACTCATGAGCTCTACAAGGGCAGTGACAGGTTCAGTCTTGATTCCTTTCATGGCTCCACACCTGACCAGAGTGAGAGCTCATGTTTGTTGAGTGACTAAGTGACTGTGCGCGCTCATATGCGTGTGTGTGTGTGTGTGTGTGTTGTGTGTCCCTCCCTCCCTGACACCCCTCTCTACCTCTTTCCCAGTCCGTCCCCTCCCCAGGGTGGGCACCCCAGGCCTGGGCCCTCACAGGTAAAGGCAGTGCCTGTGAGCTGTGGCCCCACTCTGGAAAATGATTAGCGGCCCTGCCCTCCACCGGGGACAGCTGGGGCAGACTTCACACAGGGGGGAGGAGCTCTGAGAACTCCCTCCCTGAGAACCACACCCTCCACCCCTGAGACCCGCTCCGCCCCATCCGATCTGCACCCCCACTGCGCACTGTCTGCCAGGATTCCTGTGAGGGGAGCGAGAGGCGGGGGCTGCGGCCAGAGGGCAGGCCCAGCTGTCCTTGATTTGTGTGGGGTTTTTCCACTTTGGATGCCTGATTAGCCTGAGCTCATAAAGGATGTGGTTTCCTCCCAGGGAGGGGCTCCACAGAGAGGCCAGCCCCCCATTCCTGCCCTCCCCGAGGGCCCGCTGTTCCCAGTTCACCCTGGTGGGAACTGAGGCGGGGCTGGAGCCCCTTGCTAGGGTGGGGCAGCGCTAACAGCAAGGGCTGTAGGCGCCCTCAAGGCTGATTCAAGGCCAGCTCCGGGCCCGGTGTGGTGGCTCATGCTTGTAATTCCAGCACTTTGGGAAGCTGAGGTAGGAGAATCACTTGAGCCCAGGAGTTTGACACGAGCCTGGGCAACATAGTGAGATCCCATATCTACCAAAAACTGTTTTTCATTCTTGACCAAGCCACTTTAATTTGTAACTTAAACGTATAATATAAAGTTGATAATCCTTGAAATTCTCACCTGGCTCTTGTAAAGAGTGAGTCTGAGTCTACACCTCCAGTCTTCATCATCAGGAGGGATATCAAATTCTTCATCTGTCCATGGGAAGGGTCAGGAGACGGACAGTGACCCAGCATGGCTTCTGAGTCACGCCAAAAGCTCCAGAGAATCCAGAATCACATGGTTGCACTTAAGATCTCATCCCAGATCACCGGGGTTCTGGTCAGCTGGGGGAACTGTCTATACCAGGGCTATATGTGCACACCACCACCAGCATGAAGGACTCCACCATCGCCAGCAGTCCATGCGCGGCCGCTTCTGAAAAGGCGGCCTCCAACGCCAGCGAAAGACGCCAGCCGAGTCAGAGCCAATACGCTCGCCCGTGTCCGCCCCATTGTTCCCAGCCCAAAAACTATTTTAATTAGTCAGGCATGGTGGTGCACACCTGTGGTCCCAGTTACTCAGGAGGCTGAGGCGGAAGAATCGCTTGAACCCTGGAGGCGGAGGTTGCAGTGAGCCGAGATTGCACCACTGCACTCCAGCCTGGTGACAGAGCAAGACTCCATCTAAAAAAAAAAAAAAAAAAAAAGAATATATATATATATATATATATATATATATATATATATATATAAGAACCCAGAGAACATGTGGTGATGGCCACAGAAGGGGTGCCTGGAGGGTGCTCCCACCCTGCGGGACCTGAGTACTTACCTCATAATTCCGTCGTCCTTGCAGACAAGGCTGGAGCGGAAAGGCATCACTGGCCTCACGGTGGCTTGCTGAACCCAGGGCCACTGTCACAGAGAAGGGTTGTGGGGCTGCCCAGGATTTGCCAGGGCAGACCAGATTCCCAGTGTCCGGAAGGACGCTTCCCCACTGTCTTCAGTCCCATGCCTCCTGGGAGCCTGTCTGGGGCTGCAGGGTTTGCCAGAGGAGCCAGATCTCTCTCCTGTGGAGGGGTGGCCCCCAGCCTGCTTCCAGTCATCCTCACTCCTTTCCCTTGGGTCTTCCTGGTGGAATCAGCACAGACAGAAGGCGATTTGTTACTAGTTCTGTCCACCTCCCCCAGTGAATAACTGGGTCCTGCAAACTGATTCTTGCTGGCTAGCCTGACCCAGCTCAATTTGTAACAATGTTGGCTAGGCACGGTGCCTCACACCTGTAATCCCAGCACTTTAGGAGGCTGAGGCAGGAGGATCACAAGGTCAAGAGATCGAGACCGTCCTGGTCAACATGGTGAAACCCGTCTCTACTAAAAAAAACAAAAATTAGGCGTGGTGGCGCACGCCTGTAGTCCCAGCTACTCGGGAGGCTGAGCCAGGAGAATCGCTTGAACCTGGGAGGAGGAGGTTGCAGTGAACTGAGATCATGCCACTGCACTCCAGCCTGGCAATAGAGCGAGATTCCGTCTCAAAACAAATAGACAAAAACATAATTGATGGGGCTCAAGAGCTCACACCTGTAATCCCTGCACTCTGGGAAGCCGAGGCGGGGGATTCCTTGGGCCTAGGAAGTCAACGCCAGCCTCGGCTCATGCCTGTAATCCCAGCACTGTGGGAGGCCAAGGCAGGTGGGTCATTTAAGCCCAGGAGTTCTAGACCAACCTGGACAACATGGCAAAAACCCGTCTCTAGTAAAGTACAAAACTCAGCCGAGTGTAGTAACAAACCTGTAGTCCTAGCTATCCGGGAGGCTGAGCTGGGAGGATCGCTTGAGTCCAGGAATTCGAGGCTGCAGTGAGCCATGGTCGTGCCACTGCACTCCAGCCCAGGTATCACAGACCCCCTTCTCAAGAAGAAACAACCAAACTAATTATGACAAACGAAATCAAACTGGAGAGGTGGGGTCAGCCCAGGTTAGACCAGGCAAGGACGGTGGAAACCTCTGAGGGAGCGGCCTGTTCTGGTTACCGCTTTGCAGAGAGGGCTCTGGCTGGAGGAAGGCAGCTGGGAGCTGCCTGGGTTGTCGGGAAGAGAGGTGGGCGAGGAAGGAGGCCTGGGAGCTGGAAACCCAGGATCTGGCCCTGACGGCGGGCCAGGTCCGGGCAGCCTAGGTCCCACCCAGCTGCCCTAGAGAAGGGGATGGGGGCGTCCTGCTTCCACCCACGCCCCCACTCACGCCTACCGTTCCCACTGCCCGCGCCGCCCCCGCCCCCGCCCCCAGCTCTGTCCTGCTCCGGTGACCCTGGAAAGGGCACACGCGGCTGCGACTGCGCTGCCTGTAGCGGTCACTTCGTGAAGGCCAGCAATCCCCTGCAGCCGCCCCTGCACCCTCGGACGCCCAGAGACCTTGGCCTGGGTCCCAGGCATCGGCCGGAAGGCGGGCGTGGCGGAGGGGCCTGCTCCTCGAGGACCGCTTGCCGCCTCCGCCGCGCCACCCCGCGGCTACCCGGGGAACTGCAGCGTCGGCCCGTCCCCGCGCCTGCGCACTCAGACCCGCCCGGCCCGGCAGCGCGGAGCGAGCTCGCCCCCTGCCGGTCAGGTCTGCGCACGGTCCCGCGCCCGGGTCCGGGGTGCCGCCTCGAGGGCCGGGGCTTGCACCGGGCCGCGGTGACTTCCCAGACACTTCTGGATGCCCCGTTCCCACCAGCCGGCCGGTCTGCGTGTAGGCGGCTCCCGGGAGCGGCCCACGGGCTTCACCCTCACCAGGAGCCGCAGTTCCACCAGGGCTAGGTTCTGCGCGGCACCCGACACTCGGGGGAGCGGACAGCGGTGGGTGAGCAAGAGCCCAAAGCATGGTCAGTCCCCATTCGTGCCGCAGAGGTCTCCTGGTGGCTGCTGCTCTGAGCCAGGCCTGGGCCCTGGCCAGGGATCACGGTGTCCTGGACACAGAGTTCCTCTGTCTCCCTCGTCCCTCGCTGGAGGTGACCACCCAGCCATGCCCAGACCTGCCCGCTGCCCCTGAACCCAACCCTTGAGGGTCAAGGCCGTGCCCTGGGGAGGAAGGGGCAGCACCTTCAGAGACTTCTGTTTCTCAAGGAAATCGAGGGGGCAGCCCCGAGGATGGGGTGTAACCCAGAAGGAGCCGGAAGGCGGGGTGGCTGATTCCACACAGACACTCCATTGCTGGAAACACCACCCTGTTCTCTAGTGACGCCGGCACACAGCCCCTGCCCACAGCCATCCCTTGCTGGGCCCTCAATTTGGAGTCAGCTTGCTGCCCACCCCCAGAACTCAGTCACCCCCTCCCACCCTCACCTCCCTACCTCACCCCTCCTAACACGGATGTGTGGATGAGCCTGGGGCCCTGGGGTGCAGGCAGCAGTCACTACTCCCCAGCCCCCAGCAGGCTCAGCACCCCTGCACTGCTGTGGTGGGATCCCCGGCACCAGCAGGCCTCCCGCCACCCAGCAACAGGCCTGGACACAGGGACACAGTGGAGCCCGGGACACAGCCCTGGGAACACAGCCCTGCACACAGGGGCCCAGTTTGCAGGTGAAGGCCAGTCTGCTCTTGGGCCTGAGTCCACTCTCGGGGACACGCTGGCCCCAGAAGCAGAGCTGGGAGTGCCGGGAGAAGGCAGCACAGCCCAGACCCTGCCTGGCCCCGCGCCTTTGAAGTCCGCTGCCTGCTCAGCAGCTCCCTCTCTGCTGCAGCAGAGCCGCCTTCCACAGGCCCTGTCCGCAGAGCCCTTCCCAGAGCCACTGTTCCTCCTGCAGGGAGAAGCAGAAAGGGGCAGGTGTGGGCAGAGAGGACCAGAACTGGCTGCCTGGAGCAGTACTGGAAGCCCCGAGCACCCCTGCCAGGCGACCATCACCAGCTGACCTGGCATGGCAGGACAAGGACCGTGATCAGAGGCCACAGGTGGTCAGCCACGTGTGGCACGGAGTGGCTGGGCCCCAGATCAGGGAGGGAGTTCTCGGAGCTCCTCCTCACTGTGTGAAGTCTGCCCCAGCTGTCCCCGGTGGAGGGCAGGGCCGCTAATCATTTCCCAGAGTGGGGCCACAGCTCATAGGCCCTGCCTTTGCCTGTGAGGCCCCAGGCTGGGGGTGCCCACCCTGGGGAGGGGACAGACTGGGAAAGAGGTGGAGAGGGGTGTTGGGGAGGGATACATACACACACACACACACACACACGCGCACACACACACACGCAGTCACTTAGTTATTCAACAAACATCAGCTCTCACTCTGGTTGGGGGTGGAGCCATGAAAGGAATCAAGATGACCCCATCTCTGCCCTTGTAGAGCTTATGGGTAGGTGGAGACAGGGATCAAAATCACTCACAAAGAAATAGTCACAGTCTGTGAAGGGGGCAGAGACATAACCAGGGCACTGGTTGTGGATCTGAGGCCTGGCAGGGCCTTCCTCCCAGCATGGCCTGGTTCCCAGGACTCCCCACTTCTTCTCTCTCTGTCTTCTCCTGCTTTGGCCCTCCTTGTCACCCCCCCAAGGGACGAGGTTTACTGGGCCCAGCAGCGGGAGCAGCACAGCCCATCTCCCCTCCCAGATCCTCCCCTCCCAGCCACAACATCAGGCTGACCCTCCGCATGTCTCACAGCCAGAGGATGGACAGACAGACCATCTGCCTCGTCGTCTGGCTTAGACAGGGGTCACGATGAGCTCGGGCAGTGTGGGCCCTAAAAAACCCTGGGGCCTTGGGAGAATCTGGCTGGGCAGAAGGAACTTGATGATGTCTGTTTCTTGGCAGAGGACGTTCAGACAGAGAGCAGGATGCAAGGGACCCTCCCAGGATGAAGGGACACTCTCCAACCTCTGTCCCTACGGCCTGGTCTGTCCATTACCTTCTAGCTCAGAGAAGGGGATCAACAATCCATCGGTCATACAGGAAGGAGCTGGCAGAGCATCGGACCTGGGCTCCCCAACTGCAAGGCGAGGGAGGAGCTGCTCAGGTGTCCTGGGGCGGAGGGAGGAAAGCCACTGTGTGGGTGAGGAGCATGGATAAAAAGTTCCTGAAATTATCAAATTTAACCTTCACAAGCCACTCAACGCAGAGTTACTATATGATTGAGCAATTCCACTCCTAGGTATGTTCCCTACAGAAAGGAATCCTATGTCCACACAAAACCATCTGCCTGGATGTTCACGGAAGCATTGTTCATAAGAACCCCGCAGTAGACATGAATGAGGGAATCAACAAAAGGTGGTCCATGCACATGATGGAGTACTACTCAGCCACGAAGAGGAGTGAGGCACTGACACACGCCACAGTGTGGATGAACCTGGAGAACATTATGCTGAGTGAGAGATGCCAGACACAAAAGGAAACTGTATAATTATCTTCCTTTTTTTTTAGAGATGGGTTCTCACTCTGTCTCCCAGGCTAGAGTGCAGTGGTGCGATTTCAGCTCACTGCAACCTCTGCTTCCCAGGTTCAAGGGATTCTTGTGCCTCAGCCTCTCGTATAGCTGGGACTACAGGTGTGCACCAGCACACCTGGGTAATTTATTATTATTATTATTTGAGGTGGAGTTTCGCTCTTGTTGCCCAAGCTGAGATCTCGGCTCACTGCAACCTCTGTCTCCTGGGTTCAAGTGATTCTCCTGCCTCAGCCTCTCAGGTAGCTGGGATTACAGGCCTGTGCCATCACACCCAGATAATTTTTTGTATTTTTAATGGAGACGGGGTTTCTCCATGTTGGTCAGGCTGGTCTTGAACTCCCAACCTCAGGTGATCCACTAGCCTCAGTCTCCCAAAGTGCTGGGATTACAGGGATGAGCCACTGCACCCAGCCCACACCTGGCTAATTTATGGTAGAGATGGAGTTTCACCATGTTGGCCAGGCTGGCCTCAAACTCCTGACCTCAAGTGATCCGGCTGCCTTGGCATCCCAAAGTTCTGGAATTACAGGTGTGAGCCACTGTGCCTGGCCATATTTATTTATTTATTTTTTAAGAGATGGGCTCTCACTCTGTCGCCCAGACTGGAATGCACTGGTATAATCATGGCTCACTGCAGCCTTGAACTTCTGGGCTCAAGTGATCCTCCCACCTCAGCCTTCTGAGTAAGCTAGGACTACAGGTGCATACCATCATGCTTGGCTAATTTTGAAATATTTTGTAGAGACTGGGACTCTATGTTGCCCAGGCTGGTTTTGAATTTCTTGCCTCTAGTGAACCTCCTGCCTCAGCCTTCCAAAGTGCTGGGACTACTGGTGTGTGCCACTGCGCCTGGCTAATTTTTAAATTTTCTGTAGAGACAGTGTTTCGCTTTGTTGTTCAGGTTGATCTTGAACTCTTGGCTTCAAGCAATGATTCTCTTTCTGTGAAATGCCCAGAAAAGGCAAATCCATAGAGACAGAAGGTAGATTCCTGGTTGCCAGGGGCTGGGGGAAGGGGAGAGAACAGGGCATAATTGCTAATGGACACAGAATTTCTTTTTGGGGTGATAGAAATGTTCTAAAATTGATTGTGGTGGTGATAGCACAACTGTGAATATACTGAAAACCAATGATTTGCACAGGACAAGTGGCTGGAGTGTATGCTGTGTGAATTACATCGCAATAACGCTGTTACCGAAGAGACCCTTCAGAGTCATGACTGGGGTCTTCGTTTTACAAAGAAGGGTCTGGGCCGGGCGCAGTGGCTACGCCTGTAATCCCAGCACTTTGGGAGGCTGAGGTGGGCGGATCATGAGGTCAGGAATTCGAGACCAACCTGACCAACATGGTGAAACCCCGTCTTTAGTAAAAATACAAAAATTAGCCGGGCGTCGTGGCACGTGCCTGTAATCCCATCTACTCCGGAGGCTGAGTCGGGAGAATCGCTCGAACCCAGAGGCGGAGGTTGCAGTGAGCGGAGATGGCGCCATTGCACTCCAGCCTGGGCAATAGAGCGAGACAGTCTCAAAACAAAACAAACAAAACAAAACAAAACAAAACAACCTGCTGGCTGAGAGTTGGTGGGAGCCTGAGGAGGAGGCGGGGCTGGACCAGCCTCAGACCAGCGTCTAAGCCCCGCCCCTGTTCCTGCCAGGCCTTAAGCTCCACCCCATCCTCTACTGCCAGGGGCTCTCTCCTGCTAAGGCTTCACCCACGTGGTTCCTTGGCTTGAAATGCTGTTCTCCTCCTCTTCACCCGGCTGTCACCTCCAGAAAGTCTTCCCGACCTCTCCTCCCACGCATACCCTTCCACTGAGCGACATTAATGGAGTGCCTACTGCGTCCCAGGCTGTTAGGTGCTGGGGATCCACTGGTGAACAAACAGCCCCGGTGCTGCCATCCTGGGCATCCCCGGGAGTGCAGCCACCCGTCAGCCGATTGTCAGATGGAGGGAGGGGTCAGCTTCCAGCAGAACCCTCGGAGCCAACTCCCGGTCCCTGGTATCTCTCCCCCTGCCCCCATTGCGTTCCACATCCTGCTGTTCGGGTCAATTCCTCCTGGAAAGTCCTTTGGCCTCAGCAGGGACTAAGGAAAAAGCATCCAGCGGGGGGATGGACATGACCATGGTGGGGCTGGGCAGGGGCTGGAGGTGCGGCCAGGGAACCAGGGCTGGAATTTCAAGTCCCGGTGGGGATTGCTGAGATTGTGGGGTGGGTGTTGCAGGGTGGGACACCTGCTCCTGCCCCAAGCCAGTCCGTCTGGAACAATACCATGTCAAGCTAGACCAGAAGAAGAACTTCCTGTGCCGTGCATGTGCCAGCGTGCTCTCCTCACAAAGCCGTGCCCACTGCCTGCCCATGGGGCTCCTGTGGAGTCTTGCACAGACGAGCTGGTGCCACCCGGGTGTCTGGGGCCCAGGCTGGGGGTCTGGTCAGTGGTCTTCACCCTGTCAGCCCTGTGTGGCCCCCTCTGACCAGGGCTGCTGCTGGGTGGGAGCTGCGGAATGCCTGTGGGTCATGGAGGCCCTCTGCCCCTTGAGGCAGCCCAGCTCCTGGGACTTGTCCAGATACCACTAGGGCTGGAATGGCTCATTAATGAGCACAGCTCAGGGAAGGGGCTGTGAGCCAGCGGCTGGAAAGATGCTGGGCCTTTGCAGGGAGCCTGTGCCTGCCTGGCACCAACCCTTCGGCCAGGAAGGCTGGGACAGAGGCAGAGAGAGGACCTGGGTCTAATGCCATCTTTCCCCTGGGATGGGGCGAGTTGCTCGCCCTCTCTGAGCCCTGCTGGCCTCCCCTGCAGGCTGTTGCTGGGCATTCAGTGAACCTGGCGAGATGTGACGTTCATGCAGTGTCCAGCGTCCCACAGGTCCCAGCCGAGAGGCCCCTGAATCTCACGCCCCTCAGAGGCAGCCCCTAGGCAGGTCCTAGGCTCCTTCTCTTCCCCAACACAGAGTTCCCTGAGTCCTTTGCACCTCCAGTGGGGGCCATTTTGCCAACTTCCAAAATGCATCACTGATGTCTCGGGGAGTGCCAGGTGGACCAGGCTGGGCAAATGGGGTGGCCTAGTACACAGAGTAGGTTTCAGGCCTGAATTCAGCTCACCACTGGGGCCCTGGGAGGGAAGCCTGTCATCTCTGAGCCTGTCCCCTCCATTCTAAAACAGTAACTAGAGGGGACTTGCCCTCTCAGCCGCCAGGTTGTGACCCTGATGTGTGGCAAGGCTGACTGTCAGCTGGGAGTGTAGGACGCACTCCATTCCTGGCCACAGACTCCCCCCACACGTTCTGGGACCCCTCTCTGCACACTAGGGTGCTGGCCGGTCCTCGTTCTCCCTTAGCAGGCCGAATGCTCGGATCGACGCGCTTCCTCGGTCCCCTTGGTCTGGCGATGAGGCTCCCACTCCTGCAGGCCAAGGCTCTGCCCGTGCACCTGCTGCGCACGTCCCGGAGTAGGTGGCGGGAGGGGGTTGGCGGGGAGAGGCATCGGCTTTCAAACAGAAGGTCCGGGGCCCGCGCGCCGCCCTGTCCCTGCCCTGCGTCCTGAACCGCCGCCGCCGCATCGTCCCCGCGCAGGGGTGAAGACGTCCTAGCCAAGCGAGCCAGGGCCTGGGGTCTCGAAGCGGGAGCGTCCTGGTAGTCCTGGTAGCTCGAGTCGCGCCCGAGTGGTGGCGGCTGCCGGCTGGTCCCAGTCCTGGCAGTTGCCTCGGAGGAGGGGGAGGGCGTCCTGGCCCCGCCTCCGGACCCGCCCCGCACCCACTCCCAGGCTGCGGGGCTGCGGGGCGCAGAGCAGAAACCGGGCGCCTACGGGCTGAGTGGCGCGCAGGCCGGGATGCCCGCCCTCCTGCCGCCCCCACTCCCGGGACAGGGCGCGGCGCGACCCCATGGCAGGTAGCGGAGGCCTGGGCGGCGGGGCCGTGGGCGGCCAGGGCGCGGGAGCCGGGCAAGGGGCAGCTCTGCCGGCGTCCCGCGCGCCGCTGCTGCTCGTAGTCCTGGTGCTCGGCGCTTACTGCCTCTGCGCCCTCCCTGGCCGCTGGCCGCCGGCCGCCCGCGTCCCGGGGGCGGCCCTGGCGCCCGCCGAGCCTTCCAGCTCCGTCCGCCGCCCGCGAGCCACGGACCTGCCCGTAGACATCGGCCCCGGCCGCCGGCGCTTCCCGCAGGCGCTCATCGTGGGGGTGAAGAAGGGTGGCACCCGCGCCCTGCTGGAGTTCCTGCGGCTGCACCCCGACGTCCGCGCGCTAGGCTCCGAGCCCCACTTCTTCGACAGGTGCTACGAGCGCGGCCTCGCCTGGTATCGGTGAGCACCCTGGCCCGTCCGCCCCGTCCGCTTCCGTGCGCGCCCCGGCCGGCGCCTTCCCGGGGAGGGTATCGTGTGCCCCAGGGAGCAGCGGGGCTGGGACCACCCTGTTGGGGGGCCCAGGCTTTACCTGGGGACGCGGCTCGGGAAGGAATCGTATCTGGCTAGGATTCCCTAAAACTTTGAAGACATTGCGGGAAAGCCGCGGTTCCCTTCGCTCTGCTGAGGGACCTACCGGGACTGGGGAAGGCGAAGCAATCCCAGCCCAGAGGTCCTTCCTAGCCCATGGGATTACCTAGGAGCGTTAGAAATGCCTCTCCCGCCCTGTCACTCTGGGCGCGCAAGTGTGACTCTTTGACCCCGGACCAGGTACCCTAGAAAGGGCTCACCAGGTTCCAGGCTGGGCAGATGGGGTGACTTAGCAGACAGAGTAGGTCTCAGGCCTGAAAGCGTCCTTCCTCCCCAAGACCCCCAACTCTGGGCACAGGAACCCTCTCGGTGGTCATGGGAGTCCCGAGAAAGTCTGGGCTTTGGAAAGGAGGAGGCTGCCTTTAGGTGAGTGCCCAGGGTGACTCCAGCCCCGCGCATGGGGCTCTGTGGCTGTTCTGCCTCTACCCAGGATGGACGTGGGCTGTGGCAGTGGAATGTGGGGAGCACGCAGCCCCAGCTGAAGCACCCTGCTCTGGTGGCTGTTCACCCCCAAGCTTGGACTGAGCCCCTGCCAAAAGGACCTGCCCAAGGCCACCTGGCAAATCAGTGGGAGCGGCAGGACCCAGACGCTTCACCTCCAGATGCTCCAGTTTCTCTGTTCGGATCCGCTGATCCTCTTCCTCCCCCTACTCCTACCCCTATTTGTTAACTTGGCCTTTTGCCTTTTGTACTAAAACTACTCTTGGGTTTGGAGGGCAGGCAGGGAGGGGCTCCATGAGAGCAGCGAGGCTGGCTTTTGAGATTTGGAGGGCTGGTGCCAGCGGCGGGTGCTGGGGAAGTCAGGTGGTGGATGGGGGAGGTGGAGTCCACACTGGGGCTCGCCTGGCTGAATCAGGCATCCTCAGCTCAGGCTCTGGGGACAGACCTCACTCCCCTGATGGCCGGCAGGGTTCAGAATGCATCCCTAATCCCTGCTGCTGGGAGGAGGGAAGGAGGAGCTACTTGGGAGGCTGAGGCAGGAGAATCACTTGAACCTGGGAGGCCGAGGTTGTAGTGAGCCCAGATAGCACCACTGCACTCCAGCATGGGCGACGGAAAGAGACTCTGTCTCAAAAAAAAAAAGAAACAAAAAAACAAAAGAAAAGCAAGAGTAGGCAAGGAGTGGGGTGAGTAGGGGAACCCCTTAGTTCCTGGGGTACAAGAGCAGTGGGTGCAGGCAGGGACTCGGCCTTCTGTGGGACTCCACTTCCCATCAGTCCTGGAGAGAGGCTCCTGTGGTGGGGATGCAATCCCCCCAGCACTTTCTGGCTTTGTCATCTGCTGAGTCCCAGGCCCGAGGTGTGGGGCAGGAGGAGGGAGGCTGAGACAGAAGAGGGAGGGTCACCCAGGGCTGGATGGAAGCCGCAGGGAAATGCACACCAGATGAGGTGGGCTCCGCAGGGAGGGAGGGTCGGGAGGGTCCTCAGAGCAACTTGTCAGATGTTTGTCACAAGGAGGTCGAGTCCTCTCCCCTCCCTCCTCCCCCATCTCTCCCACCCTCATCCACACCCGGGCTAGGACAGGCTTCTGATGCCTGGGGAGGGAAAGTAATTGATCCCAAAGATCTCAGATCTCTGAGCTGGTTTGTGCAAGAGGGGGCCTCGAAAGCCCTTGCCGCCTCTCCGTGTTCCCACCCCCCTTCCACGGCAGGGGGTCTGGGAACTCCATCCCACTTTGGAGCTCTCTCTGACTCTTTGGAGAGAAAGCCTGGGGGGCGAACATTCCTGTATCGGTGCTGGTCTCTCCAGCAGCGTGAAGAGGAGGATATTCAGTCACTGGTGTGGCGTCTGGGAAAGGAAAGGGGTGGGCTCCTGGTCTACCCCGGTGCCTGGGGTCAGGGTGTGTCCAAGATGGGATGGAAGGGCCTGGGACATCCTTCCTGGCAGAGGGGTATGAAGGGAGGCATAACTTCTGATGAGGCCTGGCAGCGTCTGCCCCTCCCTGGCTTCTCTCTGTGGATATTGTCATCAGGTGCCTCCCCTTCGCACGACCTCCTCTCAGGGACAGGAGTGCCCCTGAGCTGCTGGGCCTCAGACCACCCGAGGTCTCTGTGTTTGTTCCTGGGACGCTGGGTGCAGTTCCCACATGGATTCCAGCTGCGGGAGGTGGGGTGGGGAGTGCAGGGGTTTGGGGACCGACCCCACCCTTCCAGGTGGGCTGGAAGGAGGCAGCCCGCGAGGGTAGGAAGAGGGAGGGCTGAGCCCCACGCTCACCCCTGGCACCCCTGCCCCTCCCAGTCTCAGTGTGGCTGCCTCAGAAGTGGCAGCAGGCGGGTGGAGGGAGTCCCTGCTCCCTCTGCCACCAAGATGGAGGAGGACTTGTCTGGTGACGTCTGTAGGCGAGCTCTGCCCAGGGCCTGGCTCTGAGGGGCCAGTAGGCTCCTGTGCCACCCACCACCACTCTGCCCTGCTTATGGGTGGTGTTGTGGGGAAGTCTGGATTCTCTCCTGCTGCCGTCCACACACATCCTGTTCCACCTCCAGCATTCTCCACTGAGCACCCCAGCTGAGTTTTCCTGGGGGTCTGAGCAGGAAAAGGGGACTCAGGTCCTGAGTCTGGGGGTCACTTCTGGCAGGTCAGCCTCCCGGCAGGGGGCACTCCTGGGGCAGTCAGCAGGGGTGTGGGAAGCCCCCTCAGAGGACAGGAGGCAGGGCTGGGCATGGCCGGGCAGGGCACCCTTCCCTAACACAGGTCCCACAGCCTCTGCCTCTATTGACCTAGTTCCCAGCCTTCCCCAGCTCTCCCTCGGAGCTGTTTGCTCAGCTGACCTGCCCCGCCCTGCCCTGCCCGACCTCACCCTGCACTACCCGGCTGGCAGGTGCTACCCTGGGCACTGCTGGGAGTGCCTGGGCCTGCCTGGGCTGGGCACCAGGATGGGCTCTCTGCCCAGGTAGGCCAGTCCTGGGGTAAGGTCGGCTAATTCCCCCGGGACCTTGGGACTGGGTCAGTGCCCTCCTCCCCTGTGTCAGAATGATGAGAAGCTCAGAAAGGCCCCTCCCCTGCTTGGACCAAGGCAACTGGCAAGATCTTGGGAAGGATCCTCAGACCAGCATGGCCACTTTTCCGACTTTCCTCACATGTGCTGGGCTCTGCTGGTAGCTTTTTGGCCTCCCGAGTCCAGGTCCAGGTTGATGAGAATTCGCAGGCCTACAATTAAAGATGGGGAGAGTCCGGGCGAGGTGGCTCACGCCTGTAATCCCAGTACTTTGGGAGGCCGAGGAGGGTGCATCACTTGAGGACAGGAGTTTCAGACCAGCCTGGCCAACATGGAGAAACCCTGTCTCTACTAAAAATACAAAATTAGCCGGGTGTGGCGGCAGGTGCCTGTAATCCCAGCTAATGGGGATGCTGAGGCAGGAGAATTGCCTGAACCTGGGAGGTGGAGGTTTCCGTGAGCTGAGATCATGCTATTGCACTCCAGCCTGGGCAACAGAGTGAAACTCCATCTCAAATAAAAAAAACAGTAACAAAAAACGGATGGGGAGAGAGGCTGGGCGAGGTGGCTCACGCCTGTAATCCCAGCACTTTGGGAGGCTGAGGTGGGCGGATCACTTGAGGTCAGGAGCTCAAGACCAGCCTGGCCAATATGGCGAAACCCCGTCTCTACTAAAAATACAAAAATTAGCTGGGTTTGGGGGTGAGTACCTGTAATTCCAGCTACCTGGGAGACTGAGACAGGAGAATCGCTTGAACCCGGGAGGCAGAGGTTGCAGTGAGCTGAGATCACACCACTGCACTCCAGCCTGGGTGACAGAGCGAGACTCTGTCTCAAAAAATGAATAAATTAAGATCTGGGGAGAGATGTAGTTACATCAGGGCGGGGCGGGAAGGGCTACTTAATGTTGAGGACATTGTCAATAATCGGTGATTTAGGGGATGCTCTCAGCCAGTGCGTGAAAGGGGAACCTGCAGGGATGACAGCTTAGAGGCCTGCGGGGTGGCAAATCTAGGTGGGCCGGCCTCAGGGTCCTTGGGCTGGGGTGAGAAAGGAGTTCGGGGCAGCCTAGCTCCGGGAGAGGGTGGGTCCGGTGGGAGAGAGCTGGCGCTGGAGGAGAGGATGGCAGGGATTGCGTAGGGAAGATACATGGGTGGTGAGGGGCATGTTGGGGCGACCATCACCCTCTTATCCTCAGAGCAGCAGGAGGCAGGGCAGGCGGCGCTGGGTTGGGCACCCTCACGGTACAAGTTCCAGGCTGCCCAGCCACGCATGTGAGGAGGGGTGGGCCGGGCGGGGAGGAAGCCTTGCCGGCCTTGGAGGCCTGGGCGTCTCCTGGGGGCTGGTCTAGGGCTAAGGAGGCTGAGGTCCCCTCTGCTCACACCCGTCCCACAGGAGTCTGATGCCCCGAACCTTGGACGGGCAGATCACCATGGAGAAGACCCCCAGCTACTTCGTGACGCGAGAGGCTCCCCGCCGAATCCACGCCATGTCCCCGGACACGAAGCTGATTGTGGTGGTGCGGAACCCCGTGACCCGGGCCATCTCCGACTACGCCCAGACGCTCTCCAAGACCCCGGGCCTGCCCAGCTTCCGCGCCCTGGCCTTCCGCCACGGCCTGGGCCCCGTGGACACGGCCTGGAGCGCCGTCCGCATCGGCCTGTATGCCCAGCACCTGGACAACTGGCTGCGCTACTTCCCCCTGTCCCACTTCCTGTTCGTCAGCGGGGAGCGCCTGGTCAGCGACCCGGCCGGAGAGGTCGGCCGCGTGCAGGACTTCCTGGGCCTTCAACGGGTCGTCACGGACAAGCATTTCTACTTCAACGTCACCAAGGGCTTCCCCTGCCTCCAGAAGGCCGAGGGCCGCCGCCGGCCCCGCTGCCTGGGCAAGTCCAAGGGCCGGCCCCACCCGCGCGTGTCCCAGGCCGTGGTCCGGCGCCTGCAGGACTTCTACCGGCCCTTCAACCGCAAGTTCTACCAGATGACGGGCCAGGATTTCGGCTGGGACTGAGTGGCGCCCTGGGGATGCCCAGCACCTTGACTGACATCCGCTCACCCGGCCAGAGCAGGCTGTGTGCACATGCTGCGCGGAGAGGAAAAGTTAAGAAATAAAGCTTGGGACCCGGTGTGTGGCTGACGCCTGTAATCCCAGCACTTTGGGAGGCCGAGGCAGGTGGATCACAAGGTCAGGAGTTCGAGACCAGCCTGACCAACATGGTGAAACCCCGTCTCTACTAAAAATACAAAAATTAGCCAGGTGTGCTGGCTGGCGACTGTAGTCCCAGCTACTCGGGAGGCTAAGGCAGGAGAATCACTTGAACGTGGGAGGCAGAGGTTGCAGTGAGCTGAGATCATGCCATTACACTGCAGCCTGGGTGACAGAGGAGACCCTGCCTCAAAAAAAAAAAAAAAAAAAAGCTTGGACCCAGATTTTTCCTCAAGACCTTGAGGTTGGAGGGTGGAGGTGGAGGTGCTGCCCCCAGGGATGTGATAACCATACCAGTGAACTCCCCTGGGCACTAACTGTGTGCCTCTTGTCACCCAAAACTTTTTTTTTTTTTTTTTTTTGAGATGGAGTCAACCTCTGTGGCCCAGCTGGAGTGCAGTGTTGTGATCTCAGCTCACTGCAGCCTCCACTTCCCGGGTTCCTGTGATTCTCCTGCCTCAGCCTCCCAGGTAGCTGGGGCTACAGGCGTCTGCCTCAACGCCTGGCTAATTTTTGTATTTTTTGTAGAGATGTGGTTTTGCCATGTTGGCCAGGCTGGTCTTGAACTCCTGACCTCAAATGATGCACCTGCCTTGGCCTCCCAGTGCTGGGATTACAGGTGTGAGCCACCGCACCCAGCCCAAAACTCATTCTTTGTATACCCTCAGAGGTGGGTGGTGTGCCTCATCGGGTCTAGCATGTGAGCTTGGAGAGGCTTAGGGCCTGCCCAGTGACATGCAGCTTAGCCCTAGTGACACTGGGGGCCACAGTCTTCTCAGACCTGGGAGGCCGGGCAAGACAGTCCTCAGGTTCAGGATGAGGAAACTGAGGCTGCAGGCTGCTCTGTGGACCGGTGGGGCAGGATTAAAGTCGGGTCTGCACCTACCACCTTGGTTCATCCCTCATCCAGGTGCGCAGTGGACTCTTCCTTCTGGAGCCTTCTGTGGAATTGCTTGAGTGTTCTTGAGAGCAGCGAGTGTTGGGTGTGTGGGTAGGGCGATGATTAACAGCCTCCCAGACTTCCTTGCAGAGTCCCACCCACTCCCCAGGCCCCACCCACTCACCAGGCTCCACCCACTCCCCAGGCCACACCCACTCCCCCAGGCTCCTGCTGCCCCAGTTCCGCTGTGTTCTGCGCCCTCTGCTGGGGACAGGGCTGGAACCAGTGGCCATCTGCAGCTCAGCTGCCCACTCATAATTGAGGCCAGACTCAGGCAGGCTGGGGTGCCGTCCACCCCGTGTCCCGGGCGCGGGAGGGTCCCCTCAGTCATGACTCTCACCTGCTCCTGGCCGCGTGCGGTCTTCCAGGTGCCCACCAGCTGTCCTGACGACCCCGGGGCTGCTTGGGCTTAGCTCCAGGCCTGTCTCGGGGCCTGGCTGTGGTTTCCACAGCCCGGCTGAGCCTTGGGTCCCACAGCCCTGATGTGGTCTTTCTGCCTCTCTTGGAGGCCCAGAGATACAGGCAGTGAGGAAGGATTTGCAGGAGGGCCACCTGTCAACCTCCCCTGCCCTCTGGCTTTGAGCCAGTGGTCCCATCTGTGACCACAGCCACCGTCTCTGCCACACGACGGCTGCGTGAGGAGGGGGAGGCAGGGGCTGCGTCTGGACACCCACCCCTGTTCCTGTTAGTTTCTGGGCCCAGTGGCCTCTCCGATCTGCCTGCAGCTGCCCTAAGGGGCAGGCGCTTCCCCCAGGCCCCTCCGTCCCAGGCCACGACAGAGGCAGGTTCCGGGCTCCCCTCCAAGCACCCACCCAGAGACTGCAGTGGCAACGTGGTGGGCAGATGTGGCCCCAGATGTGGACAAATCATAGGCCTCGAAGTTCTAATGTGGGTGGAGGGGAAAGGGCCCACGTGACTGACAGCAGCCATGGGAGGGGGGAACAGACTCCACCTGGGATCCCTGCCCGGAGGGGATCGCTGGGCTTGGCTGCTCTGTCCCTACCCCCTGCACGGGTGCCCCCTGTGAAGATGGCCCGGCTGCCTGCCCTGGGTGGTCGGACTGGGAGGGAGACAGGACAGCCCCTGGCCCCTGGTGACCCAGTTCCCACTGGGTGCATGTGGATTTCTTCTTTCCAGACACACCCTTCTCGTGCCGGGACAGTTTCACGGGCTGCTCTCCGTCGTCCCACTATCTCTTTTGTTCTACAGTGAGCTGTCCGGATGGCAGCCGGAGGCAGTCACAGAGTAAAGCAGATCCTAGTATTTTACAGTGCTCTGATCCCCGCCTTTACCCCTGATTGGTTTTAGGATGAAAACCAGACTCCTGACCACAGCTGTTACGGCCCTGCAAGCCTTGCCTGCCCCTCAGCCCTACGTGTGCCCCTCATTCCAACATGCCCGCCACACTGGCACCTGCCAGCCCCTTCTGCCGCCGTGCTCTGTCCGAACTCATGGGCTTTGCCTGCACTGTTCCCTCTGCCTGGAATGCCTTTCCCTGTAGAAGGTGCCCATGGAGATGGAGGCAGCCTTCCTAGGGGGCAGGCCCTGGGAGCAGCGAGGGGGAGGGTGGGCTGGCATGTTCTGCACCCTGCAAGTGGGAACTCCACCTAACCGCCAGCACCCCGTGTGGGTGAGGTGCCCAGCTGGGCCTCTGAACACACGGAGGGCAGATGTTGGGGGGACCTACGGGCTGCGTGCGGGGAGGGGCTCCCTGGGAGAGTCATCGGCCTTTAATTCAAGTCCCTAAATTGCTTCCCCAGCTGCTCTGTGGGTTTTCCATGTTGGAATGTTCCAGATGGGTCTAGAAGTGCTGATTCAATTACCCTCTTCCTGTTCTGCCCTGTGGAGGGGAAGGGGCCTGGAGCATCTGCAGCCCTCCTGCCCTAGCCGGACTGGGATGGAGTGGGTCACAGGGTTGGGGTGGGGGTCCTCACAGCCCTGGGAGTCCAGGGAGGGGCTTGGAGAAGCCTGGGGAGGAGGCTGCTTCCACCTCAAGGGTCCTCACAAAGCCCTGGCCCTCCTGTCCCTTCTGGCTCATCATGACAGGTGGGAGGGACCGGGTGGCCGTGCTCTCCCCCCTGAGCCTTGCATACATGGGCACGGAAGCCTTGAGCAGGCCCTGGCCCCAGCAACTCAGCCCTAAAAGGGAGACAGGGAGGGGTCAGCCCCTGGGCCCGCCCTCTCCACGGGCCTGAAAATATTTATGAAGCCCCATCGTTGTGGTAGAGGAAGAGGGGGGACAAGAAAGGGCCAGCAGCTTGCCTGCCTCTCACTGTTCCAGCGCTTCCTGCGAGGCCCAACCCTGGGACCTCTGAGATCCCTGGTTTGCAGGGAGTGGTGGGAGAACCTGCCTCCCTCCCCTGGGGCAGGGGTCCTCACTGGGCTGATTGCCTGACCTGGGGTCCTCAGAGCTCAGTTGGGGCTGCTGACCCCAGCCCTCCGTGGGGGGATGGGCCTGAGGCCACTGGTTCTGGGTGGCCCCTCTGCCTGGTGCTGGGCCGGTGGCCCTGTGGTCAGAGCATGGGGCTGGAGGGTCAGGGCAAGGTGGCCTCTGACTTCCTCCCTCCCAGGCTCCTCAGGGTGGCTGTGCAGGCCAGAGCCAGGGGAGGGACAGGGAAGCTGGCCCCCCCTGGGGTGAAGCCTGGATTGTGGGGGTTCCATGGTGGGCAGCGCCTGTGAGTCCCCTTTGTGCAGGAGGAGAGGTGCTTTGGGGAAAGACAAGTTTCCCCTGGGCCATGTGGCAGATCTAAGGCCCCTCATAAGCCCAAGATGGTCTGTTTCCTGGGCTCCAGAAGGGGGCCAGGCCACGGGTGAGTGACTTAAAATGAACTGAGTCCCCTTGGAGCTTCTGTCCCTACCCCTTTCCTGGCTCCCCAGGCCTGAGCCCCTTCTCCTGTCTGCCAGCCTGCCCCAGGCGCCTTGTTCCCCTAAGGAGCTGGGTTTCCAGGCGGGTTCCTCTGCAGCTGCTGGGCCACGGCTCAGGATAGGCCGGGGACCCCATGAAGGCCTGGGATGCTTCCCTTATCCCTGCAGCAGCTGTGCAGGGGTGGGGGCTGCAACTTCACTGACCTCAGGAATGTGGTGGTTCATTTCTGCGGGACGCTGCCTTTCTAGAAGGTTCCTCTAAAACTGGCAAGGGCTGACCAATGCTTATGCCAGCGGGTGGGGTGGGAGGCAGGGGGTCAGGGGCAGCCTTGGGTTCGTGATGAATCCGTTTTATCCATTTTAGCCATGGGGATGCTCTGGGCAGCCGGGAGCCATCAGTGCCCCTGGGCAGGGCCATCGCCGGTAGGAAGCTCCCACTCCTGAGGCCCAGACTCCTTTCGTGCCCTCACGGGCTCTCAGGTCCTGAGCTTGCTCTTCCTGTGTCCTGCATGGCAGCCTTATTCCCCTGGCGGCACGTGAGCCCCTCCTCCGTCGGTGCTCCTGGATCCAGGGAGGCTCTAGGAGTTTGGGTGGAGCCCGGCTGAGGGTCTGGAGAGAGGGGAGGTGTTCAGGGCATAGTGGCTGAGAGAGCCCCGTGGTGCATCTCTAAACCTGGAAGGCGGAGGTTGCAGTGAGCTGAGATTGTGCCATTGCACTCCCGCCTGAGCAGCAAGAACAAAACTCCGTCTCACAAAAAAGTCTAGAACATACAATTATGCTAGTACTTAATAATGATAATTAACACTTATATTACTGATTGATGTATTTACTAACAGGATTTCTTATTGTTAGGGTGTACTCCTATTTATTTATTTTGAGACAAAGTCTCACTCTGTTACCCAGAGTGAGAGTGCAGTGGTACAATCTCAGCTCACTGCAACTTCCACCTCTCGAGTTCAAGTGATTCTCCTGCCTCAGTCTCCCAAGTAGCTGGGACCACAGGTGCCCACCACCATACCTGGCTAACTTTTTGTATTTTTAGTAGAGATGGGGTTTCACCATGTTGACAAGCTGGTCTTGAACTCCTGGCCTTTAACTCCACCTGGGCCTCCTGAAGTGCTAGGATTACAGGCATGAGCCACCAGACCCGACCCCTTCTATTTATGTATATGAAAATATAAACTGTAGGGCTGAGTGCGTTAGCTCATGCCTGTAATCCCAGAACTTTGGGAGGCTGAAGTGGGTGGATCATGAGGTCAGGAGTCTGAGAGCAGCCTAGCCAACATGGTGAAATGCCGTCCCTTCCAAAAATACAAAAATTAGCCGAGCGTGGTGGCGCATGCCTGTAGTCCCAGCTACTGGGGAGGCTGAGGCAGGAGAATTGCTTAGCCAGGGAGGTGGAGGCTGCAGTGAGCCGAGATTGCGTCACTCACAACAGCCTGGGTGACACAGCGAAACTCCATTTCAAAAAAAAAAAAAATTAATTGTAGGGCTGAACTTGTTGGCTCACGCCTGTAATCCCAGCACTTTGGGAGGCCAAGGCGGGCAAATCATGAGGACAGAAGATCGAGACCATCCTGGTCCTGGTGAAACCCTGTCTCTACTAAAATACAAACAATTAGCTGGGTGTGGTGGTGCATAGCTGTAGTCCCAGCTACTCAGGAGGCTGAGGCAGGGGAATTGCTTCAACCTGGGAGACGGAGGTTGCAGTGAGCCAAGATTGTGCCGCTGCACTCCAGCCTGGCAACCACAAGACTCCATCTCAAAAAAAAAAAAATAGCCGAGTGTGGTGGTGGGTGCCTGTAGTCTCAGCTACTTGGGAGGCTGAGGCAGGAGAATCGCTTGAACCTTGGAGGCGGAACTTGCTGTGAGCCAAAATCGTGCCACTGCACTCCAGCCTGGACAACAGAGTGAGACTCTGACTCAAAAAAAAAAATTACCTGTAAGCAGCCTGAAGCAGGTCCTTCAGGAGGTGTCTGGAAGAAGGCATTATTATCACAGGAGATGACGGCTCCATGCGTTTATTGCCCCTAAAGACCTTCCAGTGGGACAAGATGTGGAGGTGGGACAGTGACTTGAGATCCTGGCCCTGGCAGGCCTACACTAATGTGTGTGTTTGTGTCTTAGCCTCTAACAAAAAAGTTGAAAAAGTTAAAAAAAAATTCATAGAGAAATCTTATTGAAGAATGTAAAGAAAGCAAATACTTTATAGCTGAATACTGTATCTGAGAAAACACGGAACACTAGCCTTGTATTCAAGGCTCTGTGCTGGGAGCTGTTCCCTCTGTAGCCCCGGCCCCTTGAGAAACCATGGCCTGCAGCCCCCACCCTGGGGACGTGTCTCAGATGTGAACTGAGCTTAGGTTCATTTTGGTCCCAGGGCTGGGCTCATGTTGGTGGGGGGTGACGCCTCCCTGAGCGGGACTGGTCCTGCCGTACCCCACCCCTCTGGTGGTCTCCCAGGGCGGGGTGGGGAGTCCAAGGAAGCCTGTGGATGACTTAGGGGTGTGGCCTGTGCCGGGCACACTGGCCTGGGTCAAAGAGGTTTGCTCAAAACCCTGGATGGTTGAGGACACACATGCCAGGCAGGGCCCACGGTGGCCCCTGGAGGCTGCCTGTCTGCTGGGGTCACAGGCAGGGCCCCACACTCTGGATGAGGGTACCAAGCTCTGCATCTCCAGCTGGGCTGGGGATAGGTCCTGGCTTTCCGAGGACTCCAGCATGGTGGTCACCGAGCAGGGTGGTCACCGGGCAGGGTGGTCACTGGACAGGGTGGTCACGGGGAGACAGGGCGACTTGCAGACCATTGAGACCACGGAGATCCTGACCACCGAAGCCACGGAGACAGACAGGCGCACATGCCACCTGCAGGGAACGCCCCTGCTCCGGAGTCCTGGGGCCTGGGACATTCAGCCCACCTCTTATTTTTATTTATTTATTTATTTTTAAAATATTTATTTATTTACTTTTTAAGAGGGGGTTTCACCACGTTGGTCAGGCTGGTCTTGAACTCCCGACCTCATGATCCGCCTGCCTTGGCCTCCAAAGTGCTTGGATTACAGGCGTGAGCCACCGCGCCCGGTCATTTGTTTATTTTGAAACAGGGACTCACTCTGTGGCCTAGGCTGGAGTGCAATGGCACGATCTCGGCTCACTGCAACCTCCGCTTCTCGGGTTCAAGCGATTCTCCTGCCTCAGCCTCCCGAGTGGCTGGGACTACAGGCGCACATTACCATGCCTGGCTAATTTTTGTATTTTCAGTAGAGACCGGGTTTCACCATGTTGTCCAGGCTGGTGTCGAACTCCTGACCTCAAGTTATCCGCCCGCCTTGGCCTCCCAAAGTGCTGGGGTGACAGGGGTGAGCCAGCCACCCCCACCTCTTGAGGAACTATGAGACTCTTCTGACGCAGTCGCCAGCAACGAGCATTGCTGAGGCTTCCAGGGACACACAGGACAAGATCCTTCTCCTCAAAGCCAGGCTGTGGTTCGGAGGCTGAGGAATTCCTTTCATGCTGCCTAATCTCAGCCACATTGTGTGTGCTTTTTGCTGGAGGAACTACTGAAAACAGTCAGTCAACCAAAACAGTGAATGCAAAACTGCTGCCAGCAGGATTTCATTCGCAAGTGTTCTGATGACGGGAAGCCAGCTCCCTCAGCGGCAGAGAACAATCTCGGATCTTGTTCTCTTGTCTCTGCTCTCAGCACCCCTGGGCCGGCCCCGAGTGCAGGGGGAGAGCTGGATGGACCTGACAGCCTCCCACAGTCAGATGCTATCGTCTTTTCCGTCTCCCACGAGGGAGGACCACGGCCTATCTGAGGGAAAGCTGGTCGCCTGCTGAGGATGGGCAGCTGTGCAGCAGGGGAGGGGACTCCTGCCAAGCATGCTGGGGTTTTGGGGAGAAGCATCTGGAGACTGGCCCCTGGTTTCACTGTCTGGACTCTGGCTGGGAACTGGGGCAGCTCCCTTGTGCAGGGATGATTGGGGGCTCTAGGCATCCATCACTGGCTGGTCCTGTCAGGGTGCACAGTTGGGGGATGCGTGCAGGCCTGGGGAGAGCACGGCTAAGGGCCCAGAGTCGCTGGCAAGCCTCGGACGAGCTGCAGGACGCATAATCAGGATTCCCCTGGTCCCTGGGGAGATCACTGCCAGACTCACCATGAGCTTAGAAAAAGCTCAGGATGGCCAGGTGCCGTGGCTCACACCTGTAATCCCGGACCTTTGGGAGGCCAAAATGGGTGGATCACTTGAGGTCAGGAGTTCAAGACCAGCCTGGCCAACATGGTGAAACCCCGTCTCTATTAAAAATACAAAATTAGCCAGGCTTGGTGGCACATGCCTGTAATCCCAGCTACTCTGGATGCTGAGGTAGGAGAATCGCTTGAATCTGGGAGGTGGAGGTTGTAGTGAGCCAAGATTGTACCACTACACTCCAGCCTAGGCAACAGAGCGAGACTCCATCTCCAAAAAAATAAAAACAAAACAAAACAAAAGTTAAACTTTAGCCAGGCATGGTGGTGTGTGCTTGTAGTTCCAGCTACTCAGAAGGCTGAGGTGGGAGAATTACTTGAGCCCAGGATTTCAAATTCCAAATGATCAATTGCAAACTGATTTTCTTTATATACTGATTAGCCCAACTCATTCCAGGATTCCTGCAACACACTATGCTGATGTATGAAGATAAATAAGACGTTGACTTACTTATCAGAGGACAAAGAAGGAAAAATTTGGGTTGCATCATCATCCAACAAGAAGTAGCATTCCTGCGACTTGTATGCAAAGACGAGAAAACTAGGGAGACGTGATTTGCAGATACAGTACGGGCTGTGCCAGTTTGTAAAAAACAGACAGAATAGCCAGGCGCAGTGGCTCACTTCTGTAATCCCAGCACTTTGGGAGGCCGAGGTGGGTGGATCACCTGAGGCCAGGAGTTTGAGACCAGCCTGGCCAGCAAGGAGAAACCCCATCTCTACTAAAAATACAACAATTAGCTGGGCCTGGTTGGCAGGCACCTGCAATCCCAGCTACTCGGGAGACCGAGGCAGGAGAATCGCTTGAACTTGGGAGGCGGAGGTTGCAGTGAGCCGAGATTGTGCCACTGCACTCCAGCCTGGGTGACAGAGCGAGACTCTGTCTCAAAAAAAGAAAATGAAAAAGACGTGCTTAAATTTTAGCTTCCACTTCTCATCTTGTAAAGCCGTGCTTCTCAAACAGTGAGCAGACGAACGGCCCGGGAATCTTGTTAAAATGCAGATTCCAATTCAAGGGGCCTGGGAGGGGCCTGGGAGGGGCCTGAGGTCCTGTGTTTCAAACCAGCTCCCGATGGGGCTGATGCACCAGTAAGATCCCTGTGCATGGAGCCTTTTTAGGCTGGGTCTTCTCTAATTTGCATACACAGATCCCAGCTCTGACATCCAGGAACATCAAGCTTGTTCTTTCCCGCCCCTTGATGCTACTTTTCGTTCTGTGCCTCCTCTTGAACCCTACCCGCAGCTTGGAATACTCTCTACCACCTCTTCACTTCTCCAGGAAGCCTTCCTTGACTGCCTGCTCTGTGCCCTCCGAGGACTCTCCGGAGCAGACTGTGAGGAGCAGGCCCCAGGGCAGAGGTTCTAGGCCTTGGCTACAAATTAGAATCCCCTGGGAGCTTTCAGCCACTCACTGTCACACCCGAGACCAATAGAACCAGAATTTCTAGGGGTGGGCCCTAGCGTGGGTGAAAAGAAGTAGTTCACAGGTGTCTGTCAGGCACAACATTTGCAAAGTATTGACGGCATCTGATGTCTCTTTGAACCTGTTGGTTCACTGTAACAGTTCACCACAGCCAGGTGCCGTGGCTCATGCCTATAATCCTAGCACTTTGGGAGGCTGAGGCAGGTGAGTTACTTTGAGCCAACGAGTTCGAGACCAGCCTGGGCAACATGGTGAGACCTCATCTATACAGAAAATACAGAAATTAGTCAGGCATAGTGGCACACGCCTATTGTCCCAGCTATCAGGAAGCTGAGGTGAGAGAATTGCCTGAGCTCTGGAGGTAAAGGCTGCAATGAGCCAAGATTGTACCACTGCACTCCAGCCTGGGCGACACAGCAAGACCCTGTCTCAGAAAATAAAATAAAATTTAATTTTTTTAAAAAAGGCCAAGTCTGGTGGCTCATGCCTGTAATTCCAGCACTTTGGGAGGCTAAGGCGGGCTGATCACTTGAGGTCAGGAGTTTGAGACCAGCCTGGCCAACATGGCAAAACTCCGTCTCTACCAAAAATATAAAAATTAGCTGGGTGGCTGGTCATGGTGGCTCACACCTGTAATCCCAGCACTTTGGGAGGCTGAGGTGGACAGATCATGAAATCAGGAGATCGAGACCATTCTGGCCAACGTGGTGAAACCTTGTCTCTACTAAAAATACAAAAATTAGCTGGGCATGGTAGTTTGTACCTGTAATCCCAACTACTTGGGAGGCTGATGCAGGAGAATCTCTTGAACCTGGGAGGCAGATATTGCAGTGAGCTGAAATCACACCACTGCACTCCAGCCTGATGACAGATCGATACTCCGTCTTAGACAAAAAAAAATTAGCCGAGTATGGTGGCACATGCCTGTAATCTCAGCTACTCAGGAGACTGAGGCAGGAGAATCACTTGAAACCGGGAGGCGGAGGTTGCAGAGGGCTGAGATCCCGCCATTGCACTCCAGCCTGGGTGACAGAGTGAGACTTCCTTTCAAAAACAAAAAGCAAAACACACAAAACAAAACAAAAACAAACAAAAACAGGCCAGCCGCAGTGGCTCACACCTGTAATCCCAGCACTTTGGGAGGCCAAGGCAGGCAGATCACCTGAGGTCAGGAGTTAAGAGACCAGCCTGGCTAACATGGTGAAACCCCATCTCTACTAAAAATACTAAAAATTAGCCGGGCATCGTGACACATGCCTGTAATCCCAGCTACATGGGAGGCTGAGGAGGATGGCTTGAACCTGGGAGGCAGAGGTTGCAGTGAGCCGAGATCTCGCCTTTGCACTCCAGCCTGGGCAACAAGAGCAAAACTCTAAAAAAAAAAAGAAAAAAAGAAAAAGAAAAGAAGAATGTTCTGGCCCATCGCCTGAAAGCCCCCTCAACAGCAGCTGCCATTTGCTCTAATTATGTACAAGTGTCCCGGTCCTTGGAACAACCGCTGTTGCGATTTTCCTTTGAGACTGCAGGGGAAGAATCACACCCACGCGTTCTCAACAGTTTCCCTCCCCGAGAACCTGCCTCCGGACGGCCCTGGCCCCACAGGCAACGCCCCCGACCCCGGGGGCAGTGTGGACCCAGATGCACAACTGACCTGGAACACGACCGAGCGACATCAGACCCAGCATCAGGCGCGGAGCTGTTCGTTCTGTTGGAGAACATTCCAGAGGTTCCAGAAGCCGGCAGGGCTTGGGGCTCACCCGAGTTTCTGTGTCAGGAGCTCTCCCCAAGCAACAAAGCTTCACTGAGTACGAGCCTGGGTCAGGTCCTGAGAGGGGATTGAGGGAGAAACCACACAGATGGGGGGTGCTGCCCGGGGGCAGAGAATGAACTCGCGCTGCCAGTGCTCGGTGGGGAGACCCCGGGGTGTCGGAGGCACGTTCAGGAGCTGGGTTCACTCAGTCTGTTTGATCATGGGATCAGTGGGCCCCCATTGGAAAGTTCTGGAATGAGGGACTCATCTCTGAGGGTGTGCTAGTGGCTGGCTGGCCACTGCCCACAAAGCCAGGGAGGCGGGGAAAGGGCTCCTGCCCAGCTGGCCAGTGGTTGAGACGCCAGGCTCCAGGTCAGCTATGGGTTCCCTTCCCCCAACCTCGGCATGCACGGAACACAGGCCATCGTGAGTGCCTTTGCTTCATCTCTGGGCTCTGGCTTCAGGTTGTTAACTTCTGTTATTTATTTATCTATTTTGAGAAGAGTCTCGCTCTGTCACCAGACTGGACTGCAGTGGCACTGTCTCTGCTCACTGCAACCTCTGCCTCTGGAGTCAAGCACTTCTCCTGCCTCAGCCTCCCGAATAGCTGGGATTACAGGCATGAGCCACCATGCCTGGCTAATTTTTGTATTTTTAGTAGAGACGGGGTTTTGCCATGTTGTCCAGACTGGTCTCGAACTCCTGACCTCAGGTAATCGGCCTGCCTCGGCCTCTGAAAGTACTGGTATTATAGGCATGAGACACCACGCCTGGCCTACACTGCTTTTTTTTTTTTTTTTTTTTGAGCTGGAGTCTCACTGTGTCACTCAGGCTGGAGTGCAATGGCATGATCTCGGCTTACTGCAACCTCTGCATCCCAGGTTCAAGCCATTCTCCTGCCTCAGCCTCGCAAATAGCTGGGACTATAGGTGCGTGCCACCACGCCCAGCTAATTTTTTGTATTTTTAGTAGAGACGGTTTCACCATGTTAGCCAGGATGGTCTCGATCTCCTGATCTCGTAATCTGCCTGCCTCAGCCTCCCAAAGTGTTGGGATTACAGGCGTGAGCCACCACGCTCGGCCATACACTGCTTTTAAGTCTTACATTGTGCACCAGAGAAGAGTCAAACAAAGCAAATATTAGCAGCAGAAAACACCCTGTTTCTCTGTACACACGACCCAGGTGTATCGCAGGGTGAACACGGTGAGTGTGCACACTCGGGAAAGGCACAAGAACTGACATTTTACGAAAGTCCCTGAAGGGGTAGAAGACAGGCCCTGAGAGGCACTGGTGCCAAAAATGATTGTCATGAATCAATGGGAAAGTGTGTTTGTGCGGCGTTCTGGTACCTCATGTGTTTGTTATGATTGGCTGCCGCCAGCCCTGTCTCCTTTATTAATTGCACGTTTCTCCTGACGAAAGTGACATGCTGACAGCAGTGGCGTGGGCTTGAAGACGAGAATGCCTTTTGATCTAAGCCTAAAGTCACATCTGTGACCCGAACCTAAGGCAGAGAGGAGCCCAAAGGTCACATCTCCTCCAGGAATGTCTGGACGATGGCTTATTGGAGCTGCTCGCATAATTGTACCACCTTGAGGTAGCCACATACTGACAGTTTTCCTGGGTCCCTTAAATCATGATGCTTGATAGAATGACTCTGTCTGAAGCCTTCTAGCAGCTACAGTTTGATTCCACAGGCAAAGAAAACAAGGCCATTCCGAGAACTTCCGGAATTCAAACCACTCAATCCATCAATGATTGCTAAGATCGTGAGCTCGAGTTCAAGGAGGAACAGGATGTACACATGATACCAAAGTATCAAAACAAAAACAGTGATCTGGCCAGGCGTGGTGGCTCACGCCTGTCATCCCAGCACTTTGGGAGGCTGAAGTGGGCGGATCACTGGAGGTCAGCAGTTCGAGATCAGCCTGGCCAATAAGGCAAAACCCCATCTCTACCAACAATACAAAAATTAGCCTGGCATGGTGGCGCATGCCCATAATTTCAGGTACTCAGGAGACTGAGGCAGGAGAATCGCTTGAACCTGGGAGGCAGAGGTTGTAGTGAGCCAAGACTGAGCCACTGCACTCCAGCCTGGGCAACAGAGTGAGATTGCATCTCAAAACAAAACAAAACAAAAATTGATCTTCTTTGAGGCTGGGCACAGTGGCTCATGCCTATATCCCAACACTTTGGGAGGCTGAGGTAGGAGGATTGCTTGAAGCCAGGAGTTCAGAACCAGCCTGGACAATGTAGCAAGACTCTGTCACTACAAAGTATACAAAAGTTAGCTGGGCGTACTGGCAGGTGCCTATAGCCCCAGTTACTTGGGAGGCTGAGGTGGGAGGATTGCTTGAGCCCAGGGAAGTCTGGGCTGCAGTGAGCTGAGATCACACCACCCACTCCAGCCTGGGCAACAAGGAGACCTTGTCTCAAAAAAAAGAAAAAAAAAAAGACGATGAAAGAAAGAAGAAGAAAAACATAAATAAAAAATGTGACTGGGCAGGGTGGTCACGCCTGTAATCCCAGCACTCTGGGAGGCTGAGGTGGGTGGATTACCTGAAGTCAGGAGTCCAAGACAAGCTTGGCCAATATGGTGAAACCTTGTCTCTACTAAAAATACAAAAATTAGCCAGGCGTGATGGTGTGCACCGGTAATCCCGGCTACTCGGAAGGCTGAGGCAAGAGAATTGCTTGAAAACGGGAGGTGAAGGCTGCAGTGAGCCGAGATCACACTCAAGCCTGGGCAAGAGAGCAAGACCCCATCTCAAAAAAAAAAAAAAAATCAAGAAAAAGGCCAGGCACAGTGGCTCATTCCTGTAATCCAAGCACTTTGGGAGGCCAAAGCAGGTGAATTCCTTAAGCCCAGGAGTTTGAGACTAGCCTGGACAACACAGTGAGACCCTATCTCTACCAAACATTTAAAAATGAGCCAGGCATGGTGATGTAAGTCTGTGGTTCCAGCTACCCAGGAGGCTGAGGTGGGAGATGTAGGCTGAACCTGGGAGGTGTAGGCTGAAGTAAGCCGAGATTGCACCACGGCACTCCAGCCTGGGCAACAGAGTGAGACTCCGTCTCAAAAAAAAAAAAAAAAAAAAAAAAGGAAAGAAAAAGTAAAGCACCTTTAGACTCAGGGAATCACAGGAGGGTTGTTTTGCCATTTTTCTGGGGGCCTGAGCCCTGGAAGCCAGCGAGCACCATTACAGAATAATGGGCAGGGCAGCAGGTAGCCATGCTGCTGGCTGGAAGCACTGGACGAAGCTGCATCCCGCCTGTGCATGGAGAGCTCCTGGCTTGTGAATGCACACACTCTCACGACTGGCTGTGAACTGTACCTAACAGTTGTGATGTGTTCATCATTGCACGATATTGTTCTTAATCACTTTTTAAATAGAACCTGTGCGTGTGTGCTATGTAGGTGCACACAGATGGTGCCTGTCCCTGGGGAGAGGAAAAGAATTAAATCTCGGAATTTGAGAGACACACTCTCCTCCAGAACGCAGTGCCAGCGGCAACCCCAGGCGGTGGTAAGGGACATGGCAGCAGTGGGCTGGGCCCACCACAAATATTTGCACAGGTGAACACTTTAGAAAAGGAAGTCAAATGGAGCATGCAGGTGGCTGGGGAGGAGGAGGATGAGGCTCACGGAGCCCCACACCCTGAGCTTCTGCAGGGAGCAGCCAAAGCCTGTGTTGACACACAGACCCAGCAGCCAGCCCCCTTCCACCCCACAAACCAGCCACAGACAGGCCAGGTCACTCGTGGCCTTGTGGCATGCAGCCCGGGGTTAATTAAGACCCGATGTCCAGGCACAGTGGCTCACGCCTATAACCCCAGCACTTTGGGAGGCCGAGGCAGGTGGATCACGAGGTTAGGAGTTTGAGATCAGCCTGGCCAATATAGTGAAACCCCATCTCTACTAAAAATACAAAAAAATTAGCTGGGCGTGGTGGCACACGCCTGTAGTCCCAGGTACTCGGGAGGCTGAGGCAGGAGAATTACTTGAACCCAGAAGGCGGAGATTGCAGTGAGCCAATATAGCACCACTGCACTCCAGCCTGGGTGACAATGTGAGACTCCGTCTCAAAAAAAAAAAAAAAAAAAGTAGCCAGGCCAGGTACAGTGGCTGATGCCTGCAATCCTAGCACTTTGGGAGGCTGAGACGGGTGGATCACCTGAGGTCAGGAGTTTAAGACCAACCTGACCAACAATATGGTGAAACCCCATCTCTAAAAAATACAAAAATTAGCTGGGCATGATGACGGGTGCTTGTAATCCCAGCTACCCAGGAGACTGAGGTGGGAGAATTGCTTGAACCCAGCAGGTGGAGGCTGCAGTGAGCCAAGGCTGTGCCACTGCACTCCAGCCTGGGGTGAAGGAGCGAGACTCAATCTCAAAAAAAGACAAGGAGCCGGGTTTGGTGGCATGTGCCTGTAATCCCAGCTACTCAGGAGGCTGAGGTGAGAGGATCACTTGAGCCCAGGAGGCAGATGCGGTAGTGAGACAAGATCGTGCCCCTGCACTCCAGCCTGGGCGACAGAGTGAGATTCTGTCTCAGAAAACAAAACAAAACAAAAGGATGAATGGTAAAATGTACGTTCATATGTTAAATGTTTATTTTTCTTTACTTACAATGGCAATAAGTAGCAAACAGAACCACTGTGACAAGCTGAGAGAGGAAGGAGTGAAGGAAAAAGACTGTGGAAAAAGGGCAAAGCTTTCTATTTCAGTACCTTTTGCAGCACTTTTTGTCTGAGTTTTCATTTTGCACCAGGCCCTAAAAATTATGTAGCCAGCCTTGGATGTAATTCACACAACAAAAGCTCTTTGGAGCCTTCAGTTATTATTATTGTCACCCAGTGCAGTGGCTCAATCTCAGCTCACTGCAACCTCCACCTCCCAGGTTCAGGTGACTCTCGTGCCTCAGCCTCCCAAAGGGCACAGATGTGAGCCACCACACCTGGCCACTAGATTCTTTTTTTTTTTTTCCCCTCGAGACAGAGTTTTGCTCTTGTTGCCCAGACTAGAGTGTAATGGCGTGATCTCAGCTCACCGCAACCTCTGCCTCCCAGGTTCAAGCGATTCTCCTGCCTCAGCCTTTGGAGTAGCTGGGATTATAGGGATGGGCCAGCATGCCCGGCTAATTTTGCATTTTTAGTAGAGACGAGGTTTCTCCATGTTGGTCAGGCTGCTCTTGAACTCCTGCGCTCAGGTGATCCTCCTGCCTTGGCTTCCCAAAGTGCTGGGATGACAGGTATGAGACACCATGCCAGACCAATTCTTTTTTTAAGGGATGATTTGTAAAAATAAATGTCAGCAACTTGGGAGCAGTGCTAGACCAAGCCCCGTTTTTGCTCTACTTCCTAACCCTGAACTGAATGTAACTAAGTCAGTGGGCACCTCCACCGCCTGGATACTCCCCTTCCTTCCAACTGGGAGCTCCTCAAAGATGAGGGCAACGTGGGCGCCAAAAAGCACGTGACACATGAATGAATGTGTGAGTGCAGACAGTCTGTCCACATGGGTGTCAGTTTTCCTGCTAGTGAAACAAACTCCAACAAAAGATTTTTTTTCCCCCTAAGGTGAAGATAAAAGAGAAAAATCCTCCCATAGAGTGCTTGCCTCATGGGCTGTGTCCACAGAAGAGAATAGATTGCATTGAAACCCAGGAGCCTTTTCTCTGAAACCCAAGGTCTGTGAGGAGCGGAAGGTGGATGATGGGAAAATCTGATAAAAGAGTCTAATATTCAAAAGAGCCTGGCTAAATGTGCACAGCCTTGAATGGGGACGTGAGCCAGACGCTCTCAGGATGCACTGAAATTGTTTCGTTATCTAGATGAGACACGAATGTTTTGGAGGAGTGATGGTGGAAGACAGCTGAAGACTTCCTGTCATTTGAGTGTTTATTTAGAATCCCTCCCAGTCTCAATCATTGCTCCTAAAAGCATCCACATCAAGATGATGATTAAATGCAAATACTTCATCAGGTGTCCCCCAAATCCCAGGGCACAGATGGGCCGCCTGCTACTTCCCGCCCTGCGTCGAGGGAGCATTGAAGCTGCAACCCAGGCTGGACTGAAGGAGGATGCCCAGGATTCTCCTTGGGGATCCCCTGATAAGGAGGAATAAGATCCATCCGTAGGTGGGTTGAGCTTTACTTCAGGAATTCAGCTTCATCCACCGGTAACAAAAAACTCAATATAGGGCTGGGTGCGGTGGCTCACGCCTGTAATTGCAGCACTTTGGGAGGCTGAGGTGGGCGGATCACTTGAACTCAGGAGTTTGAGACTGGCCTGGCCAACGTGGTGAAACCCCGTCTCTATTAAAAATACAAAATTGGCTAGGTGTGGTGGTGGGCGCCTGTAATCCCAGCTACTCAGAAGGCTGAGGCAGGAGAATTGCTTAAACCTGGGAGGCTGAGGTTGCAGTGAGCCGAGATGGCGCCACCACACTCCAGTCCAGGCTACAGGGTGAGAGCCCATCTAAAATAAATAAAAAGAAAGAAAGTAAAATTTAGCCTGGTGTGGTGGAGCTCATCTGTAGCTACTCAGGAGGCTGAGGTGGGAGGACTGCTTGAGCCCAGGAGGTCGAGGCTGCAGTGAGCTGAAATTGCACCACTGCACTTCAGCCTGGGCACAGAGTGAGACCCTGTTTCAAAAAAAAAAAAAAAAAGTGAATTTATATGGAATCATTGTTGTGATATTTTAACATATTTTCTCTATAGTTTTTTGTTTTTTTTTTTTTTTTGTATTTTTAGTAGACATGGGGTTTCATCATGTTGGCCAGGCTGGCCTCGAACTCCTGACCTCAGGTGATCCACCCACCTCGGCCTCCCAAAGTGCTGGGATTATAGGCGTGAGAGTCTGCAACCGGCCTTCTCTATAGTTATTGTACAAAGAACACCATTTTTTTTTTCAAAAAATTTTCAGGAAAAAAATATTTTCAGATTGCTCCACTGACTTACAAATAGGAGACTGCTATAATAAATCAATTTTGCTTATTTGCGAGCCTGGCAAAACATGAATGAAACGTTGCACCTAAAGTCTCTTTTTCTATCAGTCCGTGGCCGAAAGCCTGTGAAACGACCTGATGGGCGGCTGGTATTGTATAAGACGGTGACCTAAAAACCACGTCAGTGCCCTGGCATGCCATTTTCAACAGCAGGGTATGATCATAATGAGCTTTATTGACATCACAAATCTGAGAGCATAGATGATATGCATTTCCAGTTGTTTAATTGATGAAACGAAAGATCTTGTAATATGGAGTTGACATGGAGAGTTTGTCAAGCTACAAGAAAATTTTGCAAGAGCTGTGACCTTGGGTCATAAAATGACGGATCAAGAGGGAGCATTTTGTCATCCTGCAGAAGTGACTCTATCGACTTATTTTATTCTTAGCTCTAATGCCAACAGAGAGAATGAACTGCTTCTTATTGCTTTATGTTTCAACCCAGAGTGACTCTGTGGGCAAATCAATATAAGTATTGCCTAAAATAAGCTATGATTCAATAATAAAATAAGAGGAACTTTTATTTTTATGGTACTGAAAAAAAATGGAAAGGTCTTGAAAATCTACAATATAGCCTTTTGAAGCTAATGCCAACACACATAAACACTAACCCAGGAAGACAAACAGTGATGATTTTCTTCAATGTGTTGAATGAGGCCATATTACATATAATTCTTTCCTGTAAGTATCAAAATCACATTTTTTTTTTTTTTGAGATGGAGTTTCATTGCAACCTCCACCTCCCGGTTCAAGCGATTCCTCTGCCTCAGCCTCCCAAGTAGCTGGGATTACAGGCATGCACTACCACGCCCAGCTAATTTTTGTATTTTTAGTAGAGACGGGGTTTCTCCATGTTAGTCAGGCTGGTCTGAACTCCTGACCTCAGATGATCCGCCTTGGCCTCCCAGTAGTGCTACTGGGATTATAGGCATGAGCCACCACGCCCAGCCCAAAATAACATCTGATTTAGGGGCAAAACACTGAAAGTCACACAATTTCTAAGGATTTTTTTTTTTTTTGGAGATGTAATGGAGTCTTGCTCTGTCACCCAGGCTGGAGGGCAATGGCGTGATCTCGACTCACTGCAACCTCCACTTCTGGATTCAAGCAATTCTCCTGCCTCAGCCTCCCTTGTATCTGGGATTACAGGCATTTGTAACCACACCCAGCTAATTTTTTTTGTTTTTAGTAGAGACAGGGTTTTGCATTTTGATCAGGCTGGTCTCGAACTCCTGACCTCAGGTGATCCACCTGCCTTCACCTCACGAAGTGCTGGGATTACAGGTGTGAGCCACCTTGCCTGGACCACACTAATATGTTAATAATAGGGGAAACTGGGCATCGGCCATATAGAAACTCCCTGAATTAGTATTGCCCCTAAATTAGTATTAGCTTCTAAATTTTTCTGTAAATCTAAAACTCTTCTAAAACATAGCATCTAATTTTTAAATTCTATTAGATAAACAATTCTCATATCAAGTTTCTGTAAAGGACTGGCAAAGATTCTTCTATACTGCATTTTTAGTTTTTTTTTTTTTTTTTTTTTTTTGAGACAAGATCTTGCTCTGTAGCCCAGGCTGTAGCGCAGCAGTATGATCTTGGCTCATTGCAGTCTCAGCTTCCCTGGGCTTGGGTGATTCTCCCACCTCAGCCTCCCAAGTAGCTGGGACTACAGGTGAGCTGCCACACCTGGCTATTTTTTGTAGAGACGGGATTTCACCATGTTGCCCAGGCTGGTCTCAAACTCCTGAGCTCAAGCAGTCCACCCGCCTCCACCTCCCAAAGTGCTGGGATTACAGGCATGAGCCACGGCCCACGGCCCTCTTCTGCTTATTTTTAAACCTTATATAAATGAATCATAGACAATCTCACACTACATTTTAGTTGATACCACCATTCTCATCTCTAGGGCTTTCAACACTTCTCAAATCTTATAAACTGTGAGAAAATGTATCATTCTTTTACACTCAACTGTGTCAAGCATCCTAAATAAGGTTCCCAAACCCACAAAAGCCAGGGATTGTCTGCAATTTGCTGTGGCTTCACCTGTTTGCATCCAGGTTGCTCACGCCCACCTGTTCACCCTTATGAGAACCCACCACATTAAGAAGACAGAAAACAGGCTGGGTACAGTGGCCCATGCCTGTAATCCTAGCACTTTGGAAGACTGAGGTGGGCGGATCACTTGAGGCCAGGAGTTCAAGATCGGCCTGGCCAACATGGCGAAACTCCGCCTCTACTAAAAAAACAAAAATTAGCCAGGCATGATAGCACATGCCTGGAATCTCAGCTACTCGAGAGGCCAAGGCAGGAGAATCACTTGAACCTGGGAGGTGGAGGTGGCAGTGAGCCGAGATCGAGCCACTGCACTCCAGCCTGAGTGACAGAGCGAGATTCTGAAGGGCTGGGCATGATGGCTCATGCCTATAATCCCAGCACTTTGGGAGGCCGAGATGGGAGGATCACAAGGTCAGGAGAACGAGACCATCCTGGCCAACATGGTGAAACCTGGTCTCTACTAAAAATACAAAAATTAGCCGGGCGTGGTGGCATGCGTCTGTGGTCCCAGCTATTCTGGTGGCTGAGGTGGAAGAATCGCTTGAACCCAGGAGGCAGAGGTTGTGGTGGGCTGAGATTGAGCCACTGCACTCCAGCCTGGCGACAGAGTAACACTCCTGTCTCAAAAAAAAAAAAAAAAAAAAAGGCAGGGCCCGGCGTGGTGGCTCACGCTTGTAATCCCAGCACTTTGGGAGGTCGAGATGGGTGGATCACTTGGAGTCAGGAGTCTGAGACCAGTCCGACCAACATGGAGAAACTCCATCTCTACCAAAAATACAAAAAAATTAGCTGGGTGTGGTGGCGCATACCTGTAATCCCAGTTACTTAGGAGGGTGAGGCGGGAGAATCCTTTGAACCCGGGACCCGTGAGCCGAGATTGCGCCATTGCACTCTAGCCTGGGCAACAAGAGTGAAACTCCGTCTCAAAAAATAAGTAAATAAATAAAAATTGGCGTGGTACATTTATTACAATGAATAAACCCATATCGCTAAATTAGTATTAGCCAAAGGCCATAGTTGACTCGGGTTTCCTTACTCTCCCCTCATCTTCTTTTTAGCTCCAAGCTCCCACTTTGCCTTCGGGCACCATGTCTCCCTGGGCTCCCCTGGGCTGTGACAGTGCTTCCAGCAATCTGGACAGTTTGGAGGAATGCTGGTGTTGGATTTCACAGAAGACCCCTCTATTGCGATTCATCTGATGTTTTTCTCATGACTAGATGGGTTATGGGCTTGGGGAAGTCTAATAGCACTTTGTAAAACGTTTTTAGAGGTGCTGTTTATTGTGTTCCTGAGCGTCTCTGTACAAGGAACTATGTGATGATTCCTCTGTTTATTCTGGGTGAAAAATATGTAGGGCTGTCCCTTCAGGTTATATTCAAGTTTGTATGCTTGCTTGGTTAGATAATAAAATCTATACAATCAGGAGGCTGAGGTGGGAGGATCACTTGAACCCAGGAGTTGGAGGCTGCAGTGAGCTACAATCACACTACTGCACTCCAGCCTGGGCAACAGAGCAAAAACTTGTCTCAAAAAGCAAAAGAAACACACACACACACACACACACACACACACGCACACACACACACAACTACTATCAAATTCAGTGTTTTCCTTTGTGATTCACAAAGACAAGCTAAATGTGATGCTGGAAACATTGATCCCTTCTGCTGTTTGTGTGTGGTGTCTGCCTTTCCCAATAATTCTTTTCTTTTTTTTTTTTTTTGAGACAGATCTTGTTCTGTTGCCCAGGCTGGAGGGTGGCGGCTTGATCTCAGCTCATTGCAACCTCCACCTCCTGGGTTCAAGCAATTAGCTTGCCTCGGCCTCCTGTGTAGCTGGGATTACAGGCATGTGCCCATGCCCGGCTAATTTTTGTATTTTTTAATAGAGGCGGGGTCTCACCATGTTGGCCAGGCTGGTCTTGAACTCCTGACCTCAAGGGATCTGCCCGTCTTGGCCTGCCAAAGTGCTGGGATTACAGGGATTACAGGCGTGAGCCACTGCACCTGGCCAAAAAATTTTCTGGTTTATAAGAAACAATTTAGATGCCTCCTGAAAAAAAATAAGAAGAAAAAGGTGTTAAACAGAAATGTGGGTTTTTTTTTGAGACGGGGTCTGCCTGTGTCGCCCAGGCTGGGGTGCAGGGGTTCAACCACAGTTCACTGCAGCCTTGAACTTCTGGGCTCAAGGGATCATCCCACTGCAGTCTCCCAAAGTGCTGGGATTACAGGCACACATACCACATCTGGCTGATTTTTTGATTTTGTGGAGATAGTGTTTTGCCGTGTTGCCAATGCTGGTCTTGAATCCTGGGCTCAAGTGATCTTCCCGCCTTGGCCTCCCACAGTGCTGGGATTACAGGCGTGAGCCAATGTGCCTGGTGCAAAAGTGAAGTTAAAAAGTGTTAGAAACCAATACAAGGGAGGGCTGGGCACAGTGGCTCACACCTGTAATCCCAGCACTTTGGGAGGCTGAGGTGGGCATATCACGAGGTCAGGAGTTTCAGACCACCCTGACCAACATGGTGAATCCCCGTCTCTACTAAAAATACAAAAATTAGCTGGGCATAGTGGTACACGCCTGTAATCCCAGCTACTCAGGAGGCTGAGGCAGGAGAATTGCTTGAACCCAGGAAGTAGAGGTTGCAGTGAGCCCAGATCGCGCCACTGCACTCCAGCCTGGGTGACAGAGAGGGAATCCATCTAAAAAAAAAAAAAGTGTTAGAAATCAATACAAAGGAAAGAATTTCCCACTTTGTGATCTGTGGGTGTCCCCTGAGTGGAACTAGGACACCCATAGAATGGTGCTCTGGCCATGGGCCCTCTGGGGCTATTTGCATGTGATCCCTAAGAAGGAAGGTGGTGAGAGAAATTGGCACACGGAGGAAGCCTGTCTGTTAATAGTAACTATTCTCTGCTGCTTCTGTTTTTTCCCTACTTAATGCAGGGAAAATGTGAACTGAAAGAGGGAAATGAATGGTAAAGTCATTTCAGCAGGTGCCGCCATGTTAGTACCAGTTATCCACAGAATGTAGCGCTTCACATGTTTCTATCCATTATTTGATAGTATGCTAACTTTGACCTTTATGAGTTTTTGTTTTGTTTTGTTTTGTTTTGTTTTGTTTCGAGATGGAGTCTTGCTCGGTTGCCCGGGCTGGATGGAGTGCAGTGGCATGATCTCAGCTCACTGCAACCTCCGCCTCCTGGGTTCAAGCAATTCTCCTGCTCAGTCTCTGGAGTAGTTGGGACTACAGGTGCCGCGCTACCATGCCTGGCTGATTTTTGTATTTTTAGTAGAGACGGGGTTTCACCATATTGACCAGGCTGGTCTTGAACTTCTCACCTTGTGATCCTCCTGCCTCCCAAAGTGCTGGGATTACAGGTGTGAGCCACCATACCCGGCCTTTACGAGTTTTTTTTTTTTTTTTAAATTTAAGGGAGTCATGTTTATCTACATTTTACACGTTGTTTTAAGATTCTAAGATCTTATAGCACATTATTGTTATTATTATTTTATTTTTATTTATTTATTTTGAGACGGAGTTTTGCTATTGTTGCTCAGGCTGGAGTGCAATGGCGTGATCTCAGCTCACTGCAACCTGTGCCTCCCAGGTTCAAATGACTCTCCTGCCTCAGCCTCCCAAACAGCCGGGATTACAGGCACCCGCCACCACACCTGGCTGATTTTGTATTTTTAGTAGAGACAGGGTTTCACCATGTTGGTCAGGCTGGTCTCAAACTCCTGACCTCAGGTGATCTGCCTGCCTTGGCCTCCCAAAGTACTGGGATTGTAGACCTAAGCATAGAGCAGATTAAATTAAGGGCTAAAATAGCAGCAAGCGCTATGGTATAAATCTGTTGGTCATAGCACGAAATTACCTAGATACGGCCTATTAAGTGAATGTAATGCCCTTTCCCCTCCTCCTTTTTTTTGGCAGCTTTGTCATGTGTCAGAGGCAGGTATTATTTGTGAGTATTGAATGATTCACTCAGTAAACACCAGCTATGCACGAGCTGCTACATTAGCGGTGGAGCTCCAGTCTGGGAGGAGAGTGGGAAGTATAAGCAAATAAATACATCATATTTCCCACAGGAAATGCACTTGGTATGCATCTTCGTCCCACTGGATCTGTCCAAACTTTTTATTTGACAGATAAGGAAAATGAAGTTCAAACGCTTGAGTGACACAGCTAATTAGCGGCCAGGCTGAAATTTTGACCAGACTGACTTTTAGTTTCTGCAACACACGTTAACTCCTCCTAAACCCCATTTATTTTCTCACTTCAGACAACTGCGCAATAAAACTGCTGAGATAAAAGCGCTCTGATTAATGCATACTGAAATTAAGCCTGTTGAGAAATATCTATTGTCCTTTTCTCAGAGTGCTAATTTTAAAAACAGAAATTGGTCTTTTATACTTGTGGTCTTCTCTTGCGGAGCATGAGACCAATATAAACAGGCTCTCAAGCTCTGAGCAAACCCTTAACCATGTAAATAAGCTTCAGAAAGAACAAAGCCCAAGCTCTGGACCCAGAGGGAGGGAAGAGCAGGGCCGCCCGTGGAGACCTCTGCCGTTCCCAGACACCGAACCACATCCTTTACCTTGGAGTAATCCAAGTCGGTAACAGTTATCATTCAAATGGTATAGTGGCCTCACTCCAGGTGGCTCTTAAAAATGTTTTCTAGAAGTCACCATGAAGTGATGGGTGTCAACCCCATGGAGAATGACATGGAGAACAATGAAGAAAAAAAAACATTGGAACCAAGCGTGGTGGTTCATGCTTATAACCCCAGCACTTTGGGAGGCAGAGGTGGGAGAATCGCTTGAGCCCCGGAGTTCGAGACCAGCCTGGGGAACCTAGGGAGATCCTCTCTCTACGAAAAAAATACAAAAAAATTAGCTGGATGTGGTGGGGCACGCCTGTAGTCCCAGCTACTTGGGAGGCTGACATGGGAGGATCGCTTGAGACTGGGAGGTTCAGGCTGCAGTGAGCCGTGATTGATCTTTGGAAGCTTGTCTCACTGGAAATGTACTCAGGTGACAACAGAAGGAAGGGCCCATGTCTTGGGAGGGCTGTCATGGACTCCAGCCTGGGTGACAGAGAAAGACCCTGTCTCAAAAACAAAAAGTAGACGTTTTAAAATATTGCAACAGTATCTGTTTTGAGGTTCTAAGATCTTACAGCAAATTATTGTTATTATTATATTTTTATTTATTTATTTTGAGACGAAGTTTCGCTCTTGTTGCTAGGGCTGGAGTGCAATGGCATGATCTCAGCTCACTGCAACCTGTGCCTCCCAGGTTCAAGCCTGCCAGATACCTGGCAATGATGCAGATGGCTGGAGTACAGTGGTGCCATCTCGGCTCACTGCAACCTCTGCCTCACTGCAATCTCTGCCTCCCAGCGATTCTCCTGCGTCAGCCTCCAGAGTGGCTGGGACCTGGCTAATTTTTGTATTTTCAGTAGAGATGGGATTTTACCATGTTGTCCAGGTTGGCCTCAAACTCCTGAGCTTAAAACGATGCTTAAGGTTGGGTGACTGCAACAGATACTGTCTGACCCACAAAGCCCTTTACATACAGCAATTTACAGAAGAATTTGCGCCCCTGTGATAGACAGTATTGGCAGTTTCTGCCCGGGGAAAGGTGTGCTGGCAGCCCTGAGAAGTGGTGTGTGGTGAAATTCATCCCTCTGGAGGGTGTGGGATGGGCTGGGGCAGGGGAGATGAGAGCCCCTGCAGCGTGCTGCTTTGTCACCCGGCACAGCACTGCCAGAGCCCCAGGAAAGGTGGCAGCAACAGATGTGGAGAGATGAGGGCAGGTGCTAAGGAAAAATAGAACCTGGGCCCTGACAATGAAAGCGGAGGAGAAGAGGGAATTCAAGGCTGCCTCTGAGGCTCTGAGCTTCAGATACTAGGTGTTTACCATAGAACTGGAAGATGCTGTGCTAGCTTGGGGTGAGGTTAGGGGCTGAGCTTTAGACACTGGGCAGTGCTGCAGATGGCTGGCAAGGTGGAGCTGGAACAGCTCGGTCAGAGGCGTTGTTAATGGCCATGTAGGTGGTAAAGACATGCTGCAATGATTTAGGAGGGTTTTAAAAAGTATGTATGTTTATGGCCAGACACAGTGTCTCACACCTGTAATCCCAGAACTTTGGGAGGCCGAGGTGGGCAATCACCTGAGGTCAGTAGTTCGAGAGCAGCCTGGCCAACATCGTGAAACCCCGTTTCTGCTAAAAATACAAAAATTAGCCAGGCATGGTGGTGGGCGCCTGTAATCCCAGTGGCTTGGAAGGCCAAGGCAGGAGAATCGCTGGAACCCAGGAGGTGGAGGTTGCAATGAGCCAGGATCATGCCACTGCACTCCAGCCTTTGCGACAGAGCGAGACTCTCTCTCTCTCTCTCTCTGTGTTTAATATAAATGATGGTGAAACGCAGCCATGGCCATGACAGTCCTCCCAAGACGTGGGCCCTTCCTTCTGTTGTCACCTGAGTAAACTTCTGGTGGGACAGGCTTCCAAAGATCAAAGCCTGTGGCTCGTGTGCTCATGCCCTCTTCTCCTGCTCCCTTCCCGCCACACACTCCCTCTAGTACAGGGCACCAGGCATGCAGCACTTGGGAACCACTGCAGGTCCCTGGGCACGGACTATGGACGCTAAGTTATTTCAAGCTTGGTGTGCTGCTCACTTCCCACCTTGTCCTGAGGCTTTCAGTTCCAGTTTCACTTCAGCGTTCAACCTTTTTTTTTGAGATAAGAGTCTCAAGAGCTTAAGAGCTGAGCGTTAGATACTGGCAATGCTGCAGATGGCTGGATGCAGTGGTGCAGTCTCGGCTCACTGCAACTTCCGCCTCCCGGGTTCAAGTGATTCTTCTGCCTCAGCCTCCTGAGTAGCTGGGATTACAGGGGTGAGCCACCACGCACAGCTGATTTTTGTATTTTCAGTAGAGACGGGGTTTCACCATGTTGCTCAGGTTGGTCTCAAACTCCTGACCTCAAGTGATCCGCCCACATTGGCCTCTCAAAGTGCCGGGATTACAGGCAGGAGGCACTGCGCCCGGCCCACTGTTCAACCTTGCTTCTTACTGCTGCCAGTCAAATGCCAATGTCCACAACACGGTGACTAGAATCAATAACTTCATTGAACATAAAATCACTACTTTAACTTCTTTCAAATGACTTGCAGAGTGTAACTGGGTTATTTGGAACTGGAAGGATACACGCTTGAGGGGATGGAGACCGTTCTCCACAATGTGCCCATTTCACATTGCATGCCTGTAACAAAACATCTCATGTACCCCCATAAATATACGCACCTACTAGGTACCCACAAACATTTAAAAAATCAAAATAATTTAACAAATGCCCATGTGTACGTTTCACCTCTCGGTTTCTCTGCTCAAGAAAAAAAGTTCTTTGTAGCTTGAGCCATGTGGACCCTAGAAGATACTCTTCTTCCCACACTCCTGAAGCCTGACTTTCTGGAACATTCCTGGGCCCTTGGTCCTCACTGCTGCCGCAGAGCTGCCGCTGCTGTGTTTCTCATGAACTCTCTTGACTCCAACGCTTCTTCACATTTTCAGGAATCCACGGCTCCGGAAACGTCCTTTTTGCCGTCTTCCCTTTTGGTGTTTGCTCCAACAGCTCTTAAATTGCTTCCTTTTGCCCCTAAACCCAATTTCCACATCTAGTTCTTCCCATCTCTTTTGCAGGTCACCTCACTCCTCTTCTCTAGATAAGCTTCTGCAAAAGTTTACAAAAATATCTGTAAATGTTAGCGTATCTGTGATCTATTTAAAAGATGATTGGGCTGGGCACGGTGGCTCATGCCTGTAATCCCAGTGCTTTGGGAGGCTGAGGCAGGAAGATTGCTTGAGTCCAGGAGTCCAAGACCAGCCCCAACAATACAGTGAGACCCACATCTCTACCAAAAGTATAAAACTTAGCTGGGCATGATGGTGTGCACCTATGGTCGTGGGAGGCTGAGGTGGGAGGATCACCCGAGTCCAGGGAGGTTGAGGCTGCAGTGAGCTGTGATCGCGCCACTGCACTCCAGCCTGGGTGACAGAGTGAGACCCTATTTCAGGGAAAAAAAAAAGATGATTAGTCCTTTGATGGAGTGAGGAGTGGGGAGTGAGACTAATTATGCTAGTAATTAATCTCTTCGTATTTCAGCTCCTGGGAGGAATATTGTAGTCACAGGATCAATGTTGGAAAAGTTATTTTTGTAATTATAGTTTTGTTAAATAAAAGCTTGTATTGTAATTCATTAAAATAACTGTCAATTTTTTCCTACGGATTAGAACATGTAAAGTTTATGACTATATACTTTGCCTGTCACTCCTTTGTGACAGCTCCTGGATGTTTTGACAGCTGGCATGCTCTGGGGAGCTGATCGTGTAGCCAACTACCATTTCTTTAGCCAGACGTATGAGCTATTTCAGCTCTGACCCTTGTTCACTCACCCTTGACTTCTACATCAAGCGACAAGGGCGAGCTAGCATTTCTAATCCTTATTTCTGTTCATGTATATCCAGAATATATTGGCAAGTCAATTCTATTGTTAAGAACAAACCAATTTCACAGAACTGCTATCAAAAATGGAAGAAACAAATTCTTTACACAACAAGGGAGTCCTAATCTCATGGATGCAAAACAATTCCACTCTTGCAGGCTGGTGCTTTGAAGTGTTAAGTCTTATGAGAAGCCTGTTGTGTCCTGGTGAAGCTGGCACTGTTTGCTTAATCTTATGTAGATTTCCACAAAAAATTAATTTACCAAAACGTGACAAAATTTTAAAAAATTTAAAATATTGCTTCACTGAGGCTCAAATGAAAAATGCATGAAAGCTATTTTTATATATTTTTCTCTCCTTTAAAATGGACTTAAAATGCTAGTTTATTCTTTTGGAAAGATAAAAATACGTTCTTTAATTAATTTATTTATTTTCAGATGGAATCTTGCTCTGTCACCCAGGCTGGAGTACAGTGGTTCAATCTCAGCTCCACCTCCCAGGTTCAAGTGATTCTCCTGCTTCAGCCTCCCGAGTAGCTGAGACTACAGATGCCAGAAACCGCACCCAGCTCATTTTTGTATTTTTAGTAGAGATGGGGTTTCAATCTGTTGGCCTGGCTGGTCTCGAACTCCTAACCTCAGGTGATCTGTCCACCTCAGCTTCCCCAAGTGCTGAGATTAGAGGCGTGAGCCACCGCGCCTGGCCAAACATATGTTCTTGTAAAGACAGAGACTGGATGGCCAGGCGAGGTGGCTCACACCCGTAATCCCAGCACTTGGGGAAGCTGAGGTGGGCGGATCACCTGAGGTTAGGAGTTTGAGACCAGCCAGGCCAGGCCAACATGGTGAAATCCCATCTCTACTAAAAAAAATACAAAAATTAGCTGAACATGGAGGCATGCACCTGCGATCCCAGCTACTTGGGAGGCTGAAGCAGGAGAATTGCTTGAACTTGGGAGACGGAGGGTACAGCTGAGATTGGCCACAACACTCCAGCCTGGGCAACTGTGTGAGACTTCATCTCAAAAAAAAAAAAAGAAAAAAAAAAAAAGAAAGAAAAAGAAAAAAAGAGACTGAAAAGGAATAGGGAGAAATGAAAAACCCAACTCTTCCCATTATATCTGAAATGGTGAAATGCAGGTACCTTAGTTTTCTTCCCAGTATTACTTGAGAATTTAAAAATTAAACAAATGAGGAAAAGAAAAACTGTACTGTGGGAAGAAGAAAAGCTCCTTTTTAAAGTTTCCTTTCTTGTTAAAGAATAAGGGTGCCAATAATTCTTTGTTAAGCCCTATCCTATGTAGCTGTTAGACACGCCATGCTTACAGGCATGTAGTACATTCTACGTCCTTGTACTTTAACCAAGATATCTGTGCTGGACGTGCTCACAGGCACGTCCCAACTCTCTATTTGCTTTTACATGTTTAAAAAAGTTTTAAGATATTAGCCAAACAGGTTTTAGTTTAAATTGTAAGGTCTGCTGGCTCCAGCCAACGGAGGTCAGACACGGCAGTAAGGACGACCCCAAATGTGTAAAGGATAAATGTGTCTGTTTTCCTTTGATCACTGTACTCTCCTGGCAAGATGGCTAGCAAGGGTACCCTTCCTGCAGTTCAGGAAGTAAAAATTGTGTTGCTGAAAGATATTTTGTTTCAGTACTAGTTTTTCTTTGTGGCACAGAGCATCTATTTCCAACAGATATCTTTTCAGAATTCCCTTCGTGTTATGATAACTGGCCTTAAGAGATGTTTGTGCAAGATTCGAAGGTTTAAGTGAAGCAGCAGCCGCACAGCTGGAGTCGGCGTGGGGAATGGAGGTGAGTTCCCATCGTAGCTCTCTGTGCTGCCCGCTTTGGGCAGCAGCCAGGCCCTCAGCTCCTTCAGCTTTCACCACATCTCCTCCATTGGCTGCTCGAGTCCTGAGCCGGGCATACGTGCAGCATGGAGGTGGCGGGCAGCAGTTTATTCTGTTTGGCATCGAGGTTGGAGGCAGTGAGAGACAGATGTGGTTCCAGCTTCTCACTCTCCCTGTCACACAGAATTTTTTTTTCTACCAGTGCTTCTTGCTACAACCGGCTTCAGCCAATGTAGGTGCAGAAGTCAGCGGGAGGCAGCTCCCTGGGCTTGCTCCCATAGTCACGGAAAATCCAATCCCTATACTTACTTTATTTATTTTGATTTAATTTAATTTAAAATTTTAATTTTATTTATTTTGGAGACAGGGCCTCACTCCATTATCCAGGCTGGAGTGCAGGGGTACAATCACGGCTCACTGCAGCCTCCATCTCCCAGGCTCAAGTGATCCTCCTGCCTCAGCCTCCCAAGTAGCTGGGAACATAGGTGGAGCCACCATGCCAAGATAATTTTATGTAGAGACAAGGTTTTGTCATGCTGCCCAGGCTGGTGCTAAACTCCTGGGCTCAAGTGATCCTCCTGCTTCAGCCTCCCAAAGTGCTGGGATTACAGGCATGAGCCATTGCACCTGGCCTAATTCTTTTTAGCTTTTGTTTTTTGAGGCAGAGTCTTGCTCTCTGTTGCCCAGACTGGAGTGCAGTAGCACAATCTTGGCTCACTGCAACCTCCACCTCCCAGGTTCACCCGAGTAGCTGGGATTAAAGGTGTGTGCTACCACGCTGGCTAATTTCCGTATTTTTTTTTTTTTTGAGACGGAGTCTCGCTCTGTCTCCAGGCTAGAGTGCAGTGGAAAGATCTCGGCTCACCACAATCTCCACTGATTCCCATGCCTCAGCCTCCTGAAGAGCTGGGACTACAGGCGCACACCACCATACGTGGCTAATTTTTGTATTTTTAGTAGAGACGGGATTTCACCATGTTGGCCAGCATGATCTCTATCTCTTGACCTCGGGTTCCGCACGCCTCGGCCTCCCAAAGTGCTGGGATTACAGGCATGAGCCACTGTGCCCGGCCATAATTTCTGTATTTTTAGGAGAGACGGGGGTTTCACCATGTTGGCCAGGCTGGTCTTGAACTCCTGATCTCAAGGGATCCGCCCACCTCAGCATCCCAAACTGCTGTGATTACAGGTGTGAGCCACTGCGTCTGGTTATAATTCTTTATTTAATGTCACTCCATGAGGGTTCTGCTTCCTCAATCACACAAATGAATTTTACCCTAACAGATATATACAGATGTATCTAATGTTGATGTCATTTTAAATCAGTGGGGAATGGAAAGATGATTGATTCAATAAACATCACTGAAAAAAATTAGTTGACATATTTGGAAATACCTATCTTAATGTTATTCATAAAAATGTTTTAAAAACCTCAAACTATAAGCATACTGGGAAAAGTAGAATATGTGTATAACCCTGGAATACAGAAACAAAATGCAAACAGTATAAGGATCAAAACATAAATATATCAAAATTATAAGTTATTTAGAGGCTGTTTTTCAGGTTTGACCTACAGATTGTTAAAATAAAAATTCTGGCTGGGCGTGGTGGCTCACACCTGTAATCCCAGCACTTTGGGAGGCCAAGGCGGGCGGATCACGAGGTCAAGAGATCGACAACATGGTAAAACCCCATCTCTACTAAAATACAAAAAATTAGCCAAGCGTGGTGGCGCACGCCTGTAATCCCAGCTACTCAGGAGGCTGAGGCAGGAGAATTGCTTGAACCCGGGAGGCAGAGGTTGCAGTGAGCCAAGATCGTGCCACTGCACTCCAGCCTGGCACCTGGTGACAGATCGAGACTCTGTCTCAAAACAAAAACAAAAACAAAACAACAACAACAACCTAATTCTAAGGCCGGGCGTGGAGGCTCATGCCTGTAATCCCAGCACTTTGGGAGGCCGAGGCGGGCAGATCACAAGATCAGGAATTCGAGACCAGCCTGGCCAATGGTGAAACTCCGTCTCTACTAAAAATACAAAAATTAGCCGGCGTGGTGGCGGGCGCCTGTAATCCCAGCTACTTGGGAGGCTGAGGCAGGAAAATCACTTGAACCCGGGAGGCAGAGGTTGCGGTGAGCCAAGATCACGCCATTGCACTCCAGCCTGGGTGACAGAGCCACATACCATCTCAAAAAAAAAAAAAAAAAAATTCTAGGTAGCCGGGCTCAGTGGTATAAGCCTGTGTTCCCAGCTCGGGAGGCTGAGGCAAGAGGATGGCATGAGCCCTGGAGTTCAAGGCTATGGTACAGTAAGGTCACGCCTGTGAATAACCACTGCACTTCAGTTTGAGTAATATAGTGATATCCTGCCTCAAAAAAAGCCTCAGAGATTCACTGTGAGTCAAGGCATCCAGCGATATGCTAAAGTTGGGCAAATTTTACAACATGGAAAGACAGAAAAGAGAGAAAAAGATAGAGTATTGGTGCTTGAATGGAGCTTTAGGGATAAAGGGTATCGTGGGCCCGGTATGGAGCCACCAACCTTCAGCCACACTGGGGAATCAGGATTCCTTCTTGGCTAGATCGCAGCAACAGGTTAGGAGACAGCTGAAGAGCTAGATGTCGCTGGAGACAAAGAGCTCAAGCCTGGAGAACAATAAAGAACCTCCCCCAGCTGCATTCATCAAGGACTCACTCTGCCCTATTGCTGACCATTCCTGCTCAGTCTGCAGTGAGAAACTCTCTTTCCAGCTTTATCTCCCATCAGTCTCTTGCAGTTTTTCCTTTCCAGGCCTTCTACGATTTGCCATCAAAAAAAGACAACCTCTACTTTTTTGTTGTATTTTGATAAACACTGAAGAAGATGGAGCTGTTAAATTTATCTTGGGGAAACCTCAGAACTGGCCTATTTGGTGTAGCGGAACCTCTTCCTGCTTTCAATACACGATTAGTAACAACTGTTCTGTATACTTGTTTTCAGTTTTCATTTACACAAACAAGCACTGTAATTATAGCTATTAGAATAAAATCTCACAACTATTAAAAAAAAACAACCCAGGGCTCTGCCTAGGCAGTTCGCACAGGCTGTGATCACCTGTCTTCCCTGTTTTGACAGCGTCCCTCTGACTGTAGCCCCATGAGTCCTGGGCTGGCTTACTGCTCCCTTGCCTCCTCCAGGCAGAGTGAGTCGCTTTCCGGCACTTCCACCTGCCTTCTCCCGCAGTGTGCGCATCACGGTCATAGTGACTGTCTATGTACTATCTCCTGCCTCAGAAGACTGAGCTCCTGGGGCCATGGACTGTGGCTCATGCTCATCCCTACAGCTCCATCCCTCTCTACACAGGCCCAACACACAGTCAACGTGGAACTAAGTCTTGGTCTCCCTGATGCTGGGTGTTCCTTGCCTCAACCTGTTCCACACACAGATGCCTGATCACATCCTAAAGCAAAGTGGATCATGTCACCCCCAACTCAAAATTGTTTCCTGGCTGACTTTCGCTTTTGAAACTCAATTGTTAGCATTCAGGCCTTGAACGTGGTGCACCAAGGACTGTTAGAATAACTGGAGAGAAAAGGTTGAGGTGAGAGTCCAAGTCAGGGTCGAGGTGAGAGTCCAAGTCAGGGTCGAGGTTAGGCAAACTGATCTTAAGCAAATTGCGAGCCCAGTGAAGCACACAATTTCCTCTCTCCCCTCGAGCACCACGTGTCAGTTTCCGTGCTGAGTCTTAATAAAAGACCCCGAAAAGACACAGACCTTGTTCTGTCTCTCCATGTTGGCTATTGTCTCACTCCAGTGGTATGCTGCTGAATGTTTAACAACTTTCTGGGAGGAAAATTTTTAAAAAGCCCTGATTTCTACAGTTTGCCAATTGCTATGGTGTAAATATTCCCACCATAGCTGATTTCAAGTCTCCAATATGATGTCATGGAACACAGAGTTGGAAAAAAAATGTGCACTAGCATACCATTACATAGTATTCCCATCATACAAATACGATAGATGTTAATCACTCCAAGAATGGGGAGTAGTAAAACAGCAAAAGAATTTGCCAGTGATAAATTTTGAGTGTTTTCTTCCTTTATTTACTTATTTATTTTATTATTATTTTTTTTTTGACAGAGTTTTGCCTCGCTCTGTCTCCTAGGCTGGAATGCAATGGCACAATCTCAGTTCACCGCAACCTTCACCTCCCGGTTTAAGTGATTCTCCTGCCTCAGCCTCCCAACTACCTGGGATTACAGATGTACACCATGACGCCTGGCTAATTTTTTTTTTTTTTTGAGACAGAGTCTTGCTCTGTTGCCAGGCTGGAGTGCAGTGGTGCAATCTTGGCTCACTGCAACCTCTACCTCCCGGGTTCAAGCGATTCTCCTGCTTTAGCCTCCGGAGTAGCTGGGACCACAGGCGCCTGCCACCACGTCCAGCTCATTTTTGTATTTTTAGTAGAGACTGGGTTTCACCATGTTGGCCAGGATGGTCTCCATCTCTTGACCCCATGATCCACCCACCTGGGCTTCCTAAAGTGCTGGGGTTACAAGTGCGAGCCACCGCGCCGGCCTCTACCTTTGTTTTTAATATGATATATTTAATCGTAGACTTATAAAATTTATTTTTAAATAAGGACGTCAAAAATGTATTTAATATCCACCTTGCAAAATTTCCGAAAATTTAACCATGCGCTCTGGCGAATTGAGCACTGCCTTCTAATGCGGTTTTTGACGGTGTCCATTTTACTTTGTCACGTTTGGGGCTTTTAGTGGTCAAGACACGCAAAGCCAGGAAGAGGAACGAGGCCAACCGGAGTATCAAAGCCCTGTTCCAGTCCCTAACGCGGCCACCGGGGGGCGACAAACACAGGCCAATGCGCAGCCGGCTGGGCCTCTTCTCCCTCAAGGAGGACTGAGACGCTTTTCCCAATATTTTGGGGTGGCCCGGAACAGGGGCGGTGGCGGGGGTCTAGGGCGCCGAGGGGCCGCTCCCCACCCGGACTTAGGTACCTGGTATTGAAAACCAGCGCTCTCCATCCGCAGTGTCCCAAGCGGCTCCGGACACCGTGCAAGCTCACTCTGTAGGCGGCCATAACCCCTGCCCGGCAGCCTCTGCGGCAGGAAGTTGGCTCGGCAGGTCTTCGGACATCCCTCCCGCAGTTACCGCGCTTCCGCTGGCTGGATATCCACCGCAAGTGCAGGTCATTAGCTTAGTTGGCTGGAGTTAATCACCGGACAATTAGTTTATATTCCCGAATCCTAAGACCAGCTGGATTGGTGAGGAGGAACTAGAGACTACAGCTTCCTCCTGAGTCACCTTGAGACAGCAGCCCCTGGGGAAATGCAGGGAAGGAGAACCCAGGCTTCCTTCCTTGGGCGGAAAAGGGTGGAGTTTAGATGAGGAAGCGTGGATTCTTCTCCAGACCTGCTGCCAACTGTTTGCCTGACTTTGGGCAAAACATGTAGTTATCTGCTGGGCCTTGGTTTCTTTAGCAAACACTGACTGCCCCGTCCCGCCTTTTTAATGTTTTTAATTTTTTTGGGAGTCTCACTCTGTCACTCAGGCCGGAGTGCAGTGGGGCCATCTCAGCTCACTGCCGCCTTGAATTCCTGGGCATTCCCCTTTCTTGTTAGCAGACAGTGTCCACTTCTCCAGGGAATTACTCCAGTGCTTCATCCAACCAGATTGGACACAGCCTACTGTGTTGGTCCTGGTCCGCTTGTCAAGTGGTGGCTCCCGGAAATAGCATCAAAACAAGCAGCCGAGAAGTCAAAACCGAGTTGTTGCCTATCATGCTAAGGGAAAACGTTATCTTGAAAGAGCCATGGTAGAGTGGGTGTGGGGAGGGCAAAGTTGAGGTATTGAGGTTTTGGGGTTTGGTTTAAGGCACGTCTTTTGATGTAGGGCTTAATCACGCCTGGGTAAGGATCACGTGATAATAGTTGAGGATTGTTGGTCACAGTAGTTTCGTATTGGTGGTCACAATGAAGTGAGGGCTTCAAAGACTCTTGGAGCTTTCTTTGATGCTACCCATTGAAGAATTGTGTGGCTTTATGAATAAATGGATTTTCCTGAACTCAAGCAGTAAGGTTATTTGCAACTTTTGTCTTCCTGGGCAAGTGTTTCCTGGAATAGTAAAGTCACAATAGTACAGTCATGTTATTTCACTTCAGCAATTGTGAGCCAGAGTATTCTGCTATTTGTACCCAGAGGCACCCTGTTATGGTTTCCTTGTGTGTAAGATGGGGATTATATTGCTGGGAAAAGGGGAGGAGCTGGGCATGTAGCAACATGTTGTAGCCTTTCGGTATTACAGCAATGTCGGGCTTACAAAAATGTCTGAGATCTGAAAAATTATTCTTACTCTCAAACAGGAAATGTAGTTGCAAAATGGAATTAAATAGTTGTTTGTTAAATGTCTCCTAGACATAATTATGTCCACTAGTCAAGTGTTATACCCAGGTGAGTTAGATGGAACAGCGCCACGCTCTGAGTTTCAAATTATGAGTCCTTTATTTTTAGCCGGCAACCGAGAGATGGCTAATGCTCAAAATTCTCTCTGCCCTGAGGAAGGGGCTTGATTATCTTTTATACTTTGATTTAGGTAGGGGAGGGGGAGCCTAGCTGGAGCAGAGTTTACAGAAGCAGAACAAACAAGTTAGATAAGGAGGCTGGTAACTAGGAGGCAGGAGGTTCTCATGATTGTTGATTTTTAAAGAGGGTATACACAGGCGGTTCCCATGATTGCCGGTTACAAAGGGGGGTATTCGATACTTGTCATATAATCAATCAAGGGGGAGCATTCACAATGGCAAGTGGGCTAGCCAAGCAGGCTATGGTTACAAAGGTTATATGTTTCTATAGTTCTAAGTACAGCATGACCCAGCACAGTAGCAAGACCCAGGTATGCACTTAAGGGAGGAGTGGTGGGGGGGGGGT
>CAUYLG010017293.1:0-32474 GCA_963573385.1 Cacajao melanocephalus
CATTCTAGCCTGGGCAGTAGAACAAGAATCCTGTTCTCTCTCCCTCTTTTTTTTCCTCTTTCTTTCTCTCATACATTCTTTTTCTTTCTTTCTTTCACTCTCACTTTCTTTCCTCTCTTTTTCTTTCTTTCAAAAAAAAAAGAGCTCTTTGGCCATAAAGGAACATTGGCAGTAGTCTAGTAGTACTCCCTGTGTCCTGTGGTGGTGATGGCTATGGGGTGAGGCTCCTCTGCCTTTGGAAAGGGGAGGGAAGAGTGAGAACTGCATCTTGTGGCTTGAGTGCCGGCTCAGCTGTGGTACAATAGAACACCAGATAGACTTCTAAGGTTTTTTACCCTAATCCGTGACTCCTGGATGATATCTGTGGACCCACTCATGGTCTGAGGACATTTGCCACCCTGAATGGAAGGATGTAGGCCTGGTTTGCTCTGCCACCTGCTGACTGTAGAGCCCGAGGGCCTTGAGGGAACATAGGTAGTAACCAGAAAGTGGTTACAGCAGGCCTTGGGTAAAACCCAATTCTGTGCTGGCTTCAAATGTGACCCAGCACAATCAGAGTAGCGGTGGCCACAAGGGTGCTCATGATTCCCCGCCCCCACAACTTTAAATGGCTCAGAACAGAGACATTCCATTTGTTTGGGAGAAAGTAAAGAAAAAGAACAAGAGTATCTTCCTGGTAATCCAGAGAATGCTTCCGGATCTTGTCTAAGACTATGAAGGCAGTACCTCTATGAGGTTCAAAGAAACACAGTGTTACTGGGCTTGGAGTGCACCCTAAGGCAGATACAGCTTAGATCACAATACCCAAGCCATTTCAAATATTTGGAAAGCCTTCCCAAGAAAGACGAGTACAAACAAGCCCAGACAGAGAAGACTACAATAAATACCTAACTTCTTCTCAATGCCCAGACACCAAAGAACATCTGTAAGCATCAACACCATCCAGGAAAACATGACCTCACCAAATGAACTAAATAAGGCACCTTGGACCAATCATAGAGAAACAGAGATATGTGACATTTCAGACAGAGAATTCAAAAGAGCTGTTTTGAGGCAACTCAAAGAAATTCAGGATAACACAGAGAAGGAATTCAGAATTTTACCAGATAAATTTAATAAAGAGAATAAAATAATGTGAAAGAATCATGCAGAAGCTCTAGAGCTGAAAAATACAATTGGCACACCGAAGAACACCTCAGCATTATCAATAGCAAACTTGATCAAGCAGAAGGAAGAACTTGAAGACAGACAATTTGAAGTATGCAGTCACTCTTTCTCCCATGCTGGATGCTTCCTGCCCTTGAACACTGGACTTCAAGTTCTTCAGCTTTGGAACTCATACTGGCTCTCCTTGCTATTCAGCCTGCAGATGGCCTATTGTGGGACCTTGTGATCATGTGAGTTAATACTAAATAAACCTCCCTTTGTATATACATTTAAAAAAAAGAAAGAAAGTATACAGTCAGAGGAGACAAAAAGAATGAAGCATGCCTACAGGCTCTAGAAAATAGCTTCAAAAGGGCAAATTTAAGAGCTATGTGCCTTAAAGAAGAGGTAGAGAAAGAGAGAAGGGTAGAAAGTTTATTTCCCGTTCTCTCTCCCTCTTTCTCTCTCTCATACATTCTTTTTTTTCTTTCACTCTCACTTTCTTTCCTCTCTTTTTCTTTCTTTCAAAAAAAAAAAAAAAAAAGAAAGTTTATTAAAAGGGACAATAACAGAGAACTTCCCAAACCCAGAGAAAGACATCAATGTGCAAGTATAAGAAGGTTACAGAGCACTAAGTAGATCTAACCCAAAGAAGACTACCTCAAGGCATATAATAACCAAACTTCCAAAGATCGAGGCTAAAGAAAATATCCTAAAACCAACAAGAGAAAATAAGCAATAACACACAATGGAGCTCCAGTATGTCTGGCAGCAGACTTTTCAGTAGAAACCTTACAGGCTTATGCCAGGAGAGAGTGGCATTGCATATTTAAAGTACTAAGGGAGTCCTAGTTGGTAGCTCATGCCTATAATCCTCACACTTTGGGATGCCAAAGCAGGAAAATTCCTTGAGCACAGGAGTTCAAGACCAGCCTGCAGAACATAGCGAGACCCCATATCTACAAAAAAATAAACAAAATTAGTCAGGTGTGGTGGCATGTGCTTGTAGTCTCAGCTGCTCAGAGGGCTGAGGTGGGAGGATCACTTAGGCCCAGCACATCAAGGCTGCAGTGAGCTGTGATTATGGTACTGCACTCCAGCCTGGGCCATAGAGCAAGACCCTGTCTCAAAAAATTAAACTAAATTAAAAAGTACTGAAAGAAGAAAACGTACCCTAGAATAGTATATCTGGTAAATATATATATATATATATATATATATATATTTATATATATATATATATATTTGATATATATCCTTCAAACACAAAGGAGAAAGATCTCCCAGGCAGAAAATCAATAAAGAAACATTAGACTTAATATCCACTATAGACCAAATGAATCTAAACAATATTTACAAATTTTTATCCAAAGCTGCAGAATATACATTCTTTTCCTCAGCACATGAATCATTCTCAAGAATGGATCACATATAGGTCACAAAACAAGCCTTAAAACATTCAAAAATTTGAAGTAATATCAAACATCTTCTCTGACCACAATGGAATAAAACTAAAAATCAATAACAAGATGAATTTTGGAAACTGTACAAATACATTGAAATTAAACAATATATTCCTGAATGACCAGTAGGACAATGAAGAAATTAAGAAGAAAATTTAAAAATGTCTTGAAACGAATGATAACAGAAACACAACATATAAAAACCCATGGGCTACAGCAAAAGCCGTACTAAGAGGGAAGTTTATAAGGATCTACACCAAAAAAGAGGAAAAACTTTGAATAAACAATCTAATGATGCATCTTAAAGAATAAGAAAAGCAAAAGCAAACAAGCCCAAAAATAGTATAAGAAAAGAAAGAATAAATATCAGACCAGAAATAAATGGAATTGAAATGAAGAAAACAATACAAAAGATCAATGAAACAAAAAGTTGGTTTTTTGAAAAGTTAAGCAAAAGTGACAAACCTTTAGCCATACTAAATAAGAAAAAAAGATAGAAGATTCAAATAAATAAAATTAAAAAGGAGACATTATAACTGATACTACAGAAATTCAAAGAATCATTAATGGCTACTATGAGCAAGTTTATGCCAATAAATTGGAAAATGTAGAAGAAATTGATGAATTCCCAGACATATGCAACATATCAAGATTGAACCAGGAAGAAATTCAAACCTGAAGAGACTGATAAGTAATGAGATTGAGGCTGTAATAAAAAGGCTCCAAGTATGGAAAACCCCAGGACCAGATGCCTTCACTGCTGAATGCTACCAAACATTTAAAGAAGAATTAATACCAATCCTACTCAAACTATTCTGAAAAACAGAGTAGGAGAGAATACTTCTAAACTCATCCATGAGGCCAATATTATCCTGATATCAAAACCAGACAGACACATCAAAAAACAAAACAAAACTATAGGCCAATATCTCTGTTGAATGTTGATGCAAAAATTCTCAACAAACTATGAGCAAACCAAATTCAACAATGTATTAGAAAGATCTTTCATGATGATCAAGTGGGATTTATCCCTCAGATGCAAGGGTTCAATGTAAACACATGAATCAATATGATACATTACATAACAGAATGAGGACCAAAAACATATGATCATTTCAATTGATGCTGGAGAAGCATTTGACAAAATTCAACATCCCTCATGATAAAAACCCTCAAAAAACTGGATATAGGAGAAGCATACCTCAACACAATAAAAGCCATATATGACAGACACACAGCTATTATAATAGTGAATAGGGGAAAACTGGAAGCCTTTCCTCTAAGATCCGGAGCATGGCAAGGATTCCCACTTTTACCACTGTTAGTCAGCAAAGTACTGGAAGTCCTAGCTAGAGCAATCAGACAAGAGAATGATATAAAGGGCATCCAAATTGGAATGGAAGAAGTCAAATTATCCTTGTTTGCAGATAATTTAATTTTATATTTGGAAAAGCCTAAAGACACCACCAAAAAACTTTTAGAACTGATAAATTCAGTAAGGTCTCAGGGTAGAAAAATCAATGTACAAAACTCAGTAGTATTTATATATGCCAACAGTAAACAGTGTGAAAAAGAAATTTTAAAAAAGTAATCCCATGTACAATAGCCACACATAAAATTAAATACCTAGGAATTAACCAAAGAAGTGAAAGATCTCCATAATGAAAACTATAAAACACTAATGAGAGACATTGAAAAGGACATCGAAAAATGGAAAGATATTCCATGTTCCTGGTTTGGAAGAATCAATATTGATAAAATGTCCATCCTACCCAAGGCAATCTACAGATTCAATGCATTCCCAATCAAAATACTAAGGACATCCTTCACAGACATATAAAAAACAATTCTAAAATTTATATAGAACCAGACCAAGTGTAGTGGCTCATGCCTGTAATCCCAGCACTTTGGGAGGCAGATGTGGGCTGATCATGAGGTCAGGAGTTCGAGACCAGCCTGACCAACATAGTGAAACCCTGTCTCTACTAAAAATAAAAATTAAATTATCCAAGTATAGTGGCAGGCACCTGTAGTCCCAGCTACTCCGAAGCTGAGGCAGAAGAATTGCTTGAACCTGGGAGGCGGAGGTTGCAGTGAGCTGAGATTGTGCCACTGCACTCCAGCCTGGGCAACAGAGCAAGACTCTGTCTCAAAAAAAAAAAAAAAAAGTATATAAAACCATGAAAGACCCAGAATAGCCAAAGCTATGCTAAGCAAAAAGAACAAAACTGGAGGAACCACATTACCTGACTTTAAATTATAATACAGAGATACAGTAACCAAAACAGCATGAGCATGGTATTGGCATAAATACAGACATATAGATGTATGGAATAGAATACAGAACCCATAAACAAACCAGACACCTACAGTGAACTCATTTTCAACAAATGTGTCAAAAACATGCACTGGGGAAAAGACAGTCTCTTCAACAAATGGTGCTCAGAAAACTGGATATCCATACTCAGAAGAATGAAACTAGACCGCTATCTCTCACCATATACAAACATAAAATCAAAATAGGTTAAAGACCTAAATCTAAGACCTCAAGCTATGAAATGACTACCAAAAAAAAAAAAAAAAAAAAAGCACACACTGGAAAAACTCTTCAGGACAACATTCTGGGCAAAAATTTATTTAGCAAAACACCACAGGCACAGGCAACCAAAGCAAAATGGACAAATGGGGTCACATCAAGTTAAAACCCCTCTGCACAGGAAAGGAAATAACAAAGTAAAGAAACAACCCACAGAATGGAAGAAGATATTTGCAAATTATCCAACTGACAAGAGATTAATAACTAGAATATATAAGGACCTCAAACATCTCTATAGAAAAAAAAATCTAATAATCCAACCAAAAATGGACAAGAGATTTGATAGACATCCATCAAAAGAAGACATATAAAATGCAAGCATATGAAAAGGTGCTCAAATTATTGATCATCAAACAAACGCAAATCAAAACTACAGTGAGATATCATCGTAGTTTTGATTTGCGATGGCTCTTATCCAAATGGCTAAAATGGCTCTTATCCAAAAGACAGGCAATAATGAATGCTGACGAGGAGGTAGTGAAAACGGAAGCCTCGTACACTGTTGCTGGGAATTTAGTGTGACCACTATGGAGAACAATTCAGTGGTTCCTCAAAAAACTAAAATTAGAGCTATTATAGGATCCAGCAGTCCCACTGCTGAGTACACCCCCCCCCAAAAAAAAATCATTATACTGAAGGGATATCTGCACTCCCATGTTTATTGCAGCACTGTTCACAATAGCTAAGATTTGAAAGCAACCTAAGTATCCATCAACAGATGAATGGATAAAGAAAAGATGGTGCATATACACAATGGAGTACTATTTGGTCATTAAAAAGAATAAAATGCTATCATTTGCAACAATGTGGACGGAACCGGATGTCATTATGTTAAGTGAAATAAGCAAGTACAGAAAGACAAACATCACATGTTCTCACTTATTTGTGGTATCTAAAACTCAAAACAATTGAATTTCAGAACATAGTAGACCGATAGTTACCAGAGGTTGGGATGTGCAGTGGGAGTGTAGGGGGAGGTGGGAATGATTAGTGGGTCCAAAAAAAAAGAAGAAAGAATTAATAAGACCTACTTGATAGCACAACAGAGTGTCTATAGTCAATAATAACCTAATTGTAAATTTTAAAACACCTAAAAGAATGTAATTAGATTGTTTATAACACGAAGGGTAAGTGCCTGAGGGGATGGATACCCCATTCTCCATCCTATGGTAATTACATATTGCATGTCTATATCAAAACATCTCATGTATCCCATAAATATATATATATACCTACTATGTACCCACAAAAATTTCTTTTAAAAACAAAATAAATAGTAATTTTTAAAAACAAATAAAATAAAATACAATCATAAAGACTTTAACAATGTATAGAAGAGTAAAATCAGTGAGGATTGCTGTGATCCAGGAAAATTTTCTGGAAGAGCAACAGCACAGAAGAATAAAAGGAAAGATGGAAATAAAAATAAATAAATAAATAAATAAATAAATAAGAAATAAAATTAAATTAAAATATAATAAATTTATCTACCCTGTTGGCCTTGGTAATTTAAAACATACTCTGAGGAGACAGTTCTCTATTTTTATCTATTATGTTTGGACAGCAGGAAAGTTAATTTCCATAAAATCGAGTAAACCTAGTGAAAGGTCTTTAGTGTGTTTAATCTAAATGGAATAGTTTCTATTTATCATACTTTTCTAGGGTATATTCTTTTAAACACAAGAAATTTTAGTGTGAATGTTTTGAGGGCTTAATCTTATATGGAGGCAACTTACTAGAGTTTCAGGAATTTGTGTAGAAAATCTGGAGGTACATAGAAACTCTGGTACTTGGTTGATTTTTAAGTTTGAAAATAAATAAAAACGTTTTTCTAATTTTTAGTCTTTTTGCCAGTGGGCTTTTTACATGTATCTGAAAGGGCTTCTGAGGGTTGCTTTTGCCTTTGAGTTTCATTGATGATGCTTTTTAGTCTTATAGGTCTATCTGGGAATGAAAAAAGTTAGAATTTTTATTTCTTTTGTAAGCCTCTTCTTTCCACAAATACCATGACTGCTTTCTGGCCAAAATGGAAAATTTCCAGATTTTTCTCTTAGATATTTTGGGTTAGCCTGCTCTTGGGACAAAGCAGGCAAAAAACTCACTAGTTTGAGGGTAATTTCTGGTCACCAATTCCAAACTATCTCGAGTGATACCACAGTAGTTTAATATAAGCTAAACAGAGATGGAATTTCTTCTTGGCTGTTCAACTGAGGACGCCACTCTGTGGGGTCTAACCTAAAAGACTAATCTGATTTTTCTCAAGTACAGGTGGTAAGGGTTAAGAGACAGGCAAAAAATATAGTCAGACTCATCCTAGAATCTTTACCAGAAAATATAAAGCATTTCTGAGCTCAAGTGTGGAGCAATGGTATCTTTGGGCAGCAGATATGGAGAAAACTCTGAAAGTACAGTCATGTGTGAATTCTGCCCACATCCTATATTCCACCTCCATTCTTCTTACGATCTTACAAACAATGCCAAATTGTTTCACAAGAATGACCAGACTCAAAAGTTTTAAATAAGTGTTTGCCATTTATTAGAACTGCTTGTCAGGAAGAAAAGAGAATGCCCATGAGCCAGGGACTGGGAACCACTTCACCCGTTGCTTAATAAAATTACAAGCTTTATTTTATAACTTAACATACCCAAAAAATCCCTAAAATTTGTCTTAATGAGCAGCATAGAAAGTGAAACTTGAGAAAAAATGAGAGAAACTGATGCCATGCTAGGGAAAAGAAGGTGGACCTTATAAAATAGCAAACTTCGAAGATGATATTTGATGGATCATTTTTGAAGTTTATTAAAAATAAATATGGACAAATATACATTTTTAAACAAAGGAAATCACAATTACTTGTTGAGAAAAACAACATGAAGATCCCTAAAAGAATAAAAATATAAATTTAAGGGAATAAAACTTTAAGTATTTCTTAATTAGTTGCATTTTTTCACTTTAAGAATAGTGAATCTTCTACTTTTAATTATACAAATGTTGATTTCGTCATTAAACTGAGACCAATTTGAGAGTCGAAACTAAAAGTACATTTTTATTATTTGGATGTGGTGACTCGAGATGGATTGGAGAAACAAGAATGATTCCCTGGTTTATGAACTGAGCAACAAGACAAATTGCGGGTGCTAATTACGGAGGATAAGAGGATGAGGGAAAAGCTGGGTAAACAGATTTGGAGTTAATTTGGGGACATTTTGAGCCTGAAATGGCTGAGTAATCCAAGAGAATAGAATATGTAATTTAATATATAAGTCAGAGAACAAGAGACAAATCCTGCTTACTCCATATTCATGTTTCTTTTTCGAATACTCATGGAGCCAGGGAAATGGCAATCTGCATCTTAAACCTGGAATTCACAAGCATTTTTCCTCTCCAAATACTTCCAAAGCAGAAAGTCTAGAAACATTATATCCCAACTATGCTGCTGAACCCAAGACCAATACTTTCTTCCAAATATTAAAATTTGTTTCTTTTTTCTTTTTTTTTTTTTGAGACAGAGTCACTCCATCACCCAGGCTGGAGTGCAGTGGCACAATCTCAGCTCACTGCAACAGGTTCAAGTGATTCTCATGCCTCAGGCTCCTGTAAAATCTGTTTCTTTGTCATACTTCTCGGGCCAACAAATTTATGCATTCCTCCTTGAAACCTGGCTTCTGTCAAAATCCCACCCTCTGCTAACAAACGTGTCTAAATGTCAATGAAAATCCCTAAGATATAAACAGTAAATTTTCACACCAGACTTTTAAGCCCCATGCAAATTAAAAGTCACACATATAAACTGGTCATTTAATGCATGGCCTTTGATCCATTGGTTTGGGCTGGGATTGTCATTGATCTAAGAAATAATGAGCAAATGCCAGTAAAGTATATATGAAAAACAAATACAGAGAGAGAGAAAGTAGTGAAAATGTCAAAGAAATATTACAGGGCAGAGAGCAGAAGAAGAAACTCCAAAACTGACTGAGAAAGAACACCCAGAGACCAAAAGCCAAGGCAAAAAAAATGATTTCAAAAAATTGAGAAATGTTGTAAAATGCTAGCTAAAGGAAAGCAAATGGTAAAATGTAAAGAATGCTTACATTTTTCAACAAGAAAGGCGCTGGCAACCCAAAGCAAGGCCATTTCAGTGGCGTGATGGCACAAAAACCAGATTTCTCTTAGTTGAGGTAAAATTGGGACTCTAGAACTTGGAGGACTTAGTTGGGAACACTAGTTCTAGAAGTCTAGATCCAAACAGGAGGATAAATGGGACATTAGCCATAGAAGAGGAGTAGATATAATACAGTGAAAATTTCTTAGCATTACAAGTACTAGTTGTGAACTAAGTTTGACCTTGGGAGACAATATTCCTCAATTCTCAGGAATGAATGGACATCAAGCACAGTGTCCAGCCTCTGTGCAAAATTCTTTTCTAGCACCATAACCACCATTACCTCTGTTGCACATTCAGAAATGGTCCTCAAGCCTCAAAGCAGGAAGAATGGCCAGTGACAAGGCTGTTTATTCCATTTTCCGCTTAGAATGTTTTACCCTAGTTTGTTTAATAAATTTCTATACTCACTTTCATCCCTCTGTTTTGTTCTGGTTCTTCCTGGAAACTTATCATATGGCAAACATACCAGGTTAATTCTCTGGATATCAAAGGCAGTTCTGTTGTCTCTATCCTGAACCTACAACATTTACTTGTAGGACTTGAGCATCCAGACTCAATACAGTTGTCACCTTCTGTCTGCAGCCACCAGAATGGTGTCAAAACAGAACAGAAAGGTGATCTTCCCCTTTCTCGTCATACCTGTACTGAGTGATGCCACTATGTTATTGGCTTTATTAGCCAGTGCCTGTTCCTATACTCCATAGCTTCCCAACTCCCAACTTAATCTCACCAGATCAATGATGAGTACCCACAGATGAAAGACACCCACAAGAAGGAATGTATTTTTTATAGGGAAAGCATTCCAGAATGGAGGAGAAATTACTACAGAGGAGGTGACATTGGTGATATTCAAATGTGAGAGTAGCTTGAACTGTTCATAACTGACAAGTTGGAGTTAGAGTCGTAATCCTCCTTCACATTCTTAGAGCTGGTTGTCTTCACAGAAAGTTTTAGGCAGCACTTTTGATCATTTGGGCAGGTTAAGTATTGTATTTCATATTCTCTACAGGTGTTTCTGCACACACCTTCGTAAAGCTCACATGGATTCCAAGCCTCTTGGCTATTGCCTTTGTGGGATCTGAACAGGCCGCCTGGGAAAGATATAGCCATGTTTAGTTTCCATGCAGCAGTGATAATAGGATGACGAAGCATGATTCAAAGGAACACGCTCTTCCTAAGAATATTAAGGGCACAAGGTCTGGAATCAAAACTACCTCGATTCAAATCTGGGCTCTGTCATTTACTGTCTCTCCCTTTTCCAGCAAGTTACTTCGGCTCTCCAGTCCTCCATTGCATCATGTTCACAATGAGCATAATAATAGAGCCAAGTTTCTAAGGTTTTCATAATGACTAGATTAGTGTATACAGCATGTTCAGAAAAGCACCTGGCACATAACAAGTAATTGAATATTAGGTGGTGTAGTTGATATGAAAGCCTTCTGCTGAAAGTATGAGGTTTCAAGGGATGCCACTGTGAGCACAAAAGTCCCCATGTGCCTGCAGAGATGTATGCCCCTCACATCACAGCTAATCAGAGGCAGCCAGGATCTATTCTGAGATAGCACACAAATATTTGAGCCCATGTGCATGCACATCTTTATCCTTTGCCACATTGGAGCAAACAAGTACTATACATGTCTCTCTCTTTGTACATTGGCCTTACAGAAACAGGTACTCTGCATACATGGACAGCATACTGGCGTATACACAGACCCATCTTCACAATCCGCTTTGTTCACAGATCCACATTCTCACATAAATTGAGCATGTGTGTTCACTGTACAAACCTTCACCATGCACTTTTCAAATATTGCTAAAGTACGTCTTGATAGCTATGTATAAGTCATCCAGGTGTGTACATGAGTGAACATAGGACCTTTGCCTGAAAATACCCCAGTGACAAAGTTCCTGATACTTAATTAGCATTCTATAAATACTAGTCATCAATAGTATTACTTGCCTATTTGATGTTCTACAGACAAAGGAGCAATTAGAAATATTAATAATAACTACCATCTACTGTGGTATGGTCCAGCATCAACTATGTACCAGGCATTTTACAAATGATATCTCACTGAACCTCATAAAAACCTGCTATTATCTTCACTCTTTACATTAAGACACTGAAGCTCAAATAGATACTTTGTTTTGTCTGCATTCTCATAGCTTACATTTAATAAAGCCAGTATTCAATTTCTGATCTACATGATATCAAGCCCATGCTCTTTCCTCTGTGTCACATTGCCTCTCTGTGATAGGTTTTCTATGACAGGATGGCATCATCCTGCATCATGTCTGCATGCACAGGGTCTTCTACATATTTCAACAGATAGTTCAAAATCCTTAGCCTGGCATTCAAGAATCTTTTCAACCATCCACCCACCCCGTCATTCCACACCCATTTATGAACACTCATTCTGTGTAAGTCCACGTACTCAGTGCTAAGTAGATAGAGGTCTCCAATTAATCAATCAAATTTATTCACTATTAACATTAATGAAAATGGGACAAAGCAAGTATAATGTTATTTCTTGCATGGAAAAAAATGAATACTTTGCTAATTTTTAGAAAAGAGAAAGTAAAATGTCCAATTTTAGGTGAAGCTGGAGAACGGGAAGAGAAATAAAGAAGAGGGAAGTGCCTCCATGGCAGATATCCCATAACATTTGGGTACTGGCATGTGAATAAACTGCCCCAGGAATCCAGAGAAGGATCTCAACTGCTGCAACACCAACCAGACTGCTGGTCAACCAGAGGAAGGAGGTTGAAAATGATACTGATTCATCCATGCTCCAGCTTAATGATACCACTGTGTTTCCCACCTTAATCTTCACCCTTATCATGGGACCTGCATGCACTCTCTCTCTCCACACTGTTATACTTGTGGGAGAAGAAGATCTGCAGAGGGCCTCCCCCAAGTGACATCCATACTTTTCTGGCTAACACTTGACCTCTAGAAATTTTCCTTTCTACCAAACACACTGGAGGGCCGTTGGAGACCCAAGATCTCCTGTCTGTAGTCACTGGAGGGATGAATAGAAACATAGATACCAAGAATGAGGATCATAGATATTTACAGTTTCTCACTCCCACACAAACATAGATACCAAGAATGAGGATCATAGATATTTACAGTTTCTCACTCTCACAGCTTTTCTAACCTTAAATTGCCCTGCATTGCCACAAATTTTGACACCCACATCAAATTAATGTTAACTTTAATAATCTCTCCATCTTCCAATTGAAGTCAGAGAGGACCAGCTTTTGCATTTCAGCATAGTCTCTGACCCTCTGCACAATACTATATTTTAACTCTCTGGACCCAGTGTCTCCAGATCAGAAAATGGGAAAGGGAGAGTTTGCACCAAATCAGAAAATCTCCACTGTGTTTGTGAAAAAGAAGGTTAATAAGATGTCAAACTTAATAACTCGGGAAATTTTTAAGTATATTCATACTAAGTCTCTAGAATTTCTGACTCAGTATATCTAAGGAGAGGCCAGAGCAAGGGTGCTTTGCAAGAGTTCCCCAGAAAATACTAATGGGCTTCTGTTTGCAGTGAAAACCACAATTCTGCCTGGCCTTCTCATATTCAGCTCATTGTTCCACCTTGGAAGTGTTTCAAAAACAAATTAAAATGTCTTAAGTCAAAAAACAAAAGATATTTTCTGGACCTTTTAAAAAATTCCATTCTGAGCCAAAATCAATGTGATGTATTATTTCTCTGCCTGCTGTGCAACCAAACATCCTCTCCAATCCAATTTCTAAGGTTCTTTCTACTCATATACATTTATTAGCCATGATTCATTACATATTCAATAAGAATTTGCTAAACCTACTCTATGCAATAAACTCAGCTCAACATCAATAATATGTAGATTTAAAAGACAAAGTCTTGGCTTTCAAACAGTTTAATTTCATATGCATACATTTGGGAGGATGAAAGGAAAAATTTGTTTGGATTGTCCTAATAGAATAGGTTGTCCAGAACAGTTCCTGCTCATAAATTCTGCCAAGTAAAAGTACTCAATAATTATTAAGGAAGCTACACTATGCACAACTCTTGAAGCATAGAGTGCTGTCTTCATTTTTGTTGTCGCTTCTTGCAAACCCACCTGTGGTTTCTACCACTATTAGAAATGAGAACTGAGCTTTACTGAGCATGAGAACAAGTGTCCCTTGAGCAAGGGGATCAAAGAAGCTGAGAAATAAGGAGGTAGGAGAATGTGAAATAGGAGGAATACGAGAAAAGAAAGGAGGAGAGGAAGGAGAAAAACAGAAGGAGAAGAAAGAGGAAGAGGAGGAGAAACCTCTAGAGCAGATGAATCTGAACTCACTATGGAGAAAGGAAGAACAATCTTGGTTTTCTATAGGGTGGGCTGAGACTGCTCCCATATTTCTCTATACATGCCAAGATTTGACAGGAGACACTTCCAAACATTCCAGTCTCCTGATTTCCTCTATCCTTGCCATCCACAGTCACATCTGTTGTTCTTCAGTGCCCCTAAAAATCTCACCTAAGAAACTTTCTTCAGAATTTGAAAATAATACTGGATATTCTTCATCCTGTGTTTATTCTCCCCATTTCTTTATTTAAATCAGTTTGTTGAAGTATAATTGGCACACGAAAAGCTATACATATTTAATTTATACATTTTGATGAGTTTGGAGGTAGGCATACACTGCACCCGTGAAACCATTATCACAATCTATGCCATAAACCTATCCACCTCTGAAAGTTTTCTCCCACTGTCTTATTTAATTTTTAATTTTTGTATATCAAATCTTATTTAAAGAACACTTAACATAAAATCTACTCTCTGCAATTTTTGAAATATACAGCACAGTACTGTTAACTATAGGAACTGTGTTGTACAGTAGATTTCTAGGACATATTCATGAGAGTATAGTCTCTTCAATAAACATATCGGGAAAAGTAGATATCTCCATGCAAAATAATAAAATTGGATCTTTATCTTACACCATACACAAAAATCAACTAAAAATGGATTAAAGACTTAAATCTAAAACATGGATTAAATCTAAAAATTGATTAAAGACTTAAATCTAAAACATGAAACCATAAAACTCTTAGAAGAAACAGAGAAAAAAGCTCCTTGACATTGGCCTTGGGAAGGATTTCCTGGATATGATGCCAAAAGCACAGGCAGCAAAAGCAAAAATAAACAAGTGGGTTGCAGCCATCTAAAAAGCTCCTGCACAGCAAAGGAAACAATCGACAAAATGAAGAAAGAACCTACAGAACGGGAGAAAATATTTGCAAATCATACATCTGAGAAAGAGTCAATATCCTCCCCATTTCAATAGGCAGAGCCCTGCTGTGATGAATTCAACTGTCTTACTCAAGCTTAATCACCCCCAAACCCAGGCTAAGTCAGTCCCTGCCCAAATAAATCTCACCTACACCTGATTGAATAAGATACCCACTTTAGGCAAACACTTAACTACAACTCAAGCCCTGTCTCTTCTGATAACCACCCAAAGCCCAATTGCAAAACATACAAACATAACACTATCCAAGCCACCCAACCCCAATTCACAGCATCAATCTAAAACACAGCCCAACTAAAACCTCTCTATACCCAAGCTCCCAGTTCCACCAACTCTACCCCTAGATCCATTCAAGAAAAAAATACCATTTCCTCTCCAGACTAAACCAAAACATCTGTTCAGCTCAATCCTATAAATACAATTATTCACCCCATGCTCATCCCCACTCACTTTCTGGATATTACCCTAACTCTAAGGTCTTACAACAGCCCCACCTCAACTCACTATCCAACTCCAAACTGCTATATTCCTCCTACAGCTCCTCACCTTGCATCTAGTCTCTCACCCCTAACTCATGAAGTAAGCTCCCATCCCAATGACAGCACTACCTAAGATGTTTCGTGCTTAGGCTAGCCATGATGCCAGAAACAACCTCTTAAATTTTTCTTGGCAGAGCAGAACCAGGGGAGATCTTTATGTGAGATTAACCTTGGGGGTAACATCTATAACCCATCTGAGACCAGAAAAGACTTTAGGTGTTGCCCTCTATACGTGAGTAGGAGTCATTGCAGAGGTCACCAAGATACCAGTACCACATGCAAGACCCCAGAACTTTGCGAGAGGCCTGAGTTACCTGGAGTGTTTTGAGCCAGGATCATAAGGATGACAATGGTCATTAAACAGGGCTTCATAACTGACATGTTCCAACAGAATGAAGGGCTGTGTTGCAGGTGACTGAATAGAGATCATTGTAGCAAAGCAGTGGCCCACCTTTATTAGTTTTGGAAATGGGCCAGGGTTGTGTGCAGTGAACTAAAAGGCATGGGAGATATCTGACGTCAGGCAGGCAGAAGGACAACATGCATCATTTACCTGAGCTGGATACTCTGTGTAAATGTGGGAGACGTGCCAGCAGTGCTCATGCCTGGGTGGGCCTTTCTTCCCATTAAGAAACAAAGACAAATTAGAGACAGTTGGCATTTTGTGTGAGACAAATTTGAATGAATCAAGCAGCAAGCAAACTTGAAAAAACTTATAAACAGTTATATAAGAAATAAATAATTATTTTTAACTGTAGTCCCCATGCTATGCCCATAGAACACCAGAACGTATTCCTCCTATCTAACTGAAAGTTTGCACCCATTGACCTACAACTCCCCTGTCCCCATCCACCCTTACTCGAGGCTCTGGTAACAACCATGCTAATCTCCACTTCTCTGAGTTCAACTTTTTAAGATTCCACATCTAAGTGAGATCATACAGTATTTGTCTCTCTGTGCCTGGTTTATTTCTCTTCACATAATGTCTTCCAGGTTCATTTTTTAAAGTCTAAATAGTGCTCCAGTATCTATAGTTAATAATAATGTAAAGAGCTGAAAGAAAGATTTTAAATGACCTCATCACAAATAAATAATAAATATTTGAGGTGATAAACATGCTGATCTCTTAATTAATTGATCCCTTTATTATTATATAATGACTACCTTTGTCTCACTTTGTGGTTTTTTACCTAAAGTCTATTTTTTCTGTTATAAGAAAAGCTGCTCCTCCTCTTTTCTGGTTTCCTTTTCCATGGGACATCTTTTTCCATCCCTTAACTTTCAGCCTATGTGTTTCTTTAAAAGTGAAATGAATCTCTTGTAGGCAAAATATAGGTGGGTCATTTTAAAAAATCAATTCAGCCACTCTACGTCTTTCAGTTGGCAAATTGAATCCGTTTACATTCAAAGAAATTGTTGATAGGCAAAAGAACTTACTTTTGCCATTTTGTTCATTCTTTTCTGGCTATTTTATACATCCTTTGTTCCTTTCTTCCTCTTTTGCTGTCTTTGTTTGTGATCCCAGCTACTTGGGAGGCTGAGGCAGGAGGATCACTTGAACCGAGTTTGCAGTGAGCGGAGATCACGCCACTGCACTCCAGCCTGGCCAACAGAGGGAGATTCCATCTCAAAAAAAGAAAAGAAAAGAAAAAGAAAAAAGAAAAAAAATTTTGGCTAAATTAAATCAAGCCACTGGCTTACAATGATCCAGAGCCTTAGTATTTGTTCTATGAAAGTTGAGGTTAACTCCCTTTAACAAGCATGATATTTCTCCTTTTTGAGTTAATGTTTAGAAGTGCTGTTTAGCAGTGAAGCCTGGCCTGTTACTTTATACAATGGAAAACTCAAAGGGTATTATTTCCCTAGGCTCATTACGCCATCATGTGGCCAAATCATGGAATAATCCCCCTGAAAAGGTGTGTTATTAACATAGACTAGGAGACAAATCCACACTGAACTTATCCAATGGCAGGCTAGATTATCATAGTGCTGAGAAGGACACTACCAGGTGTTGCTGATAACTCACATCACTATCACAGGAAGGAGCAACACACCTGGATAGATGCTTTACATGTGAGAAAAGCATTGGCGACTGAATGGACTGTAACTCTACTATTAAAGTTACAGTCTCCAGAAAGTTTGACCCATCATTAAGTTTTGAGATTTGTCCATGTTGTGTTTACATAGCAATTGTTCACTCATTCTTATTATGGCATAGGGTTCTATTACCATAACTAACTTATCCATACTACTGATCATAAGCATTGGGTTCTTTCTAGTTTGGGGTCATTATAAACAATGCTTCCTTGAACATTCTTGTTCATAACTTTTTATCCACATATATAGGCCTTTCTATTGGGGAAAATGAGAGGTCATAGATATGCATGTGATCAACTTTTTAATCTTCTGTCAAATAGCATCCCAAAGTGGTGTACCATTTTAATACATTCCCACTGATACTTGATATTGTTAATATTCATTAATTTTAGCTAATCTGTGTGTGAAATGGTGACTCATTATGGTTTTAATTTGTGTTTCCTTAAGGACCAGAATCTGAATGTTTTCATATGTTTATGGGTCATTCAGATGTTCTATTCAACACTTTAGCTTCTTTGTTCTTGGAATCTGTCTTTTTCTTAAGGAATTGTAAAAATTCTTTATGTATTCAACACACAAGATCTTTGTTGGTTGTATGTTTTGAAAATAGCTGCCACAATTTTGTGGCTTAACTTTTCCCTCTCCTAACAGCATCTTTTGTTCAACAGATGTTCCTAATTTTAGTGAAGTATAATTTATCCATCTCTTTCGTTATAGTTGGTACATTCTGTGTCTTCTTTAAGAAATGTTTACTTACCTCAAGGTCAGAAACACATTCTCCTATGTTTGTTCCAGAGTCTTCATTGTTTTATTGTTATTATCTACACGGAACTGATTTTAGGTGTGAAGGAAAGACCAACTGACAACCATTTATTGAAAATACCATCCTTCTGCCATTATTCTATTGTTCTACTTTTCTCATGTAATCATGTATGACTAGATCTATTTCTAGGCTCTCTAATTTGTTCCTTAGTTTCTTTACCTTTGCATCAGTAGTACATCTTCTAATTACTATGGCTTTATAATAAGTCTTAATATCCAGGAATGTAAATTCTCTAACTTTGTTCTTCACAATTATATTGGCTATTCTTGGCCCATTTATTTCTAAAAATCTTTGAGTTTGTTTATTGATTTCCACAATCTGTGGAATTAGCTCCTCCTTTTTAGTCCTGAACTTATTTCTTATTTTTTCCTAAAAACAAGGGCAGGCCCTCCCTCCACTGTAATAAATGTTTGCATTATTGATGAGAGTCCTTAGGTTTTTTTTCCCATGTTAAAGGGACTGTACCTAAAGTGCCTTGAATAAATCTAACATTTGCCACAAGATTTTGGCATTTAATCTTTAGCATGTTTGATAGTTCTCATCTCTTCCTAATTAGCTAAGATATTGTACTATACTTAATTTTTGAAATTTATAAAATATTTTCTGTGTGTCATTTAAGAATCATATAATTCTTCTCCTTTTGTCTATTAAGGTAGAGATTTACATTGTTAGATTTTATGATGTTATTCATCCTCATATTTTCCAGATAGATCCTAATTGATTATACAGGAAGTATATTTTTAACACAGTATTAAGTTCCATTATTTACCATTTTATTTTGGATTTTGGCATATATACACAGAGGAGATATAGCCTATTGCTTCTCTTCTTTGTTGTTCCTACCTGCCTTTGAAGTCAAGATAACACTAACCTCCTAAGATCATTTAGACTGCTTTTACATTTTCTCTATTTTCTGGAACAATTTGTGTAATACAAGAATTAACTGTTCCTTCAAAGTTTGCTAGATCTAAGGGTATTATACAATTCTTCTATAATTTATGTAACTAGGACACATTTAAGAATAAAGGGGGCATTATTAATAATTATTCCAAGACAAAAGAACATGAACTATTTTAAGCAAAGCAAAATAGAACTCAATGTTAATACTTTATGAGCCGGGACTTAGTGGGAGGGGAAGGCCTGTCAGTACCATTTCAGCGTCTTTATGCTTGTTTGATCTTCTGAGGTTTGTGGTTTTTCCAGTGCTAGTCTCGATGGGTTGTATTCCTTGAGGTATTTTTCAAATGTATTATGTATATTTGCTCATCATAGAGTTTTATTATTCTTAATCTCTGTTGATTTCCAGCTTTTTAACTCTTTTTATTTTTTAATTATTTCCATTTTCTTTTTTTCTTGATAAGATTATAAAAAGTCCATTTATTTTATTTATCCTTAGGAAGAATTAAGATTCCAGTTCTGTTATTTATATTCCAGGGTATTCGTAGTTATCGTAGTCCATTGGATTAAATTCAGTGAAATGCCTGAACTTATTATTTCATTTCTCTTGATTTCCCTAGATATCCTCTTGCTCTCTTTCCAGTATCTAAAATTTAATGTTAGCTCATTTTCACACTAATATTATTACAAGAGTGGTATATTTTGTTGTATATTAAAATACAGATAAGCAAAAATTGAAACAATAAAAACACTATATCACTATTACCTAGAGATTGCCACAGTAACATCTTACTGTATAGTACTAGATCTTTTTCTATGCATAGATTTTATTAACATGAAATCTCACTACACAAATTGTAGTCCTTGACTGAGTCGATAAATTCTTTAGGCATTGCAGAATACAGTTCAGTAAAATAGAGCTCTCCCTCATCAACTAGAGCTAGTTAATTACTAGAAATACAGTTCTTACTGGAGAGGCAGGATAAATGCCTAATTCTTTCAAATTACCTATTGGTCTTCAAAGTAAGTAGTTTGCTTACTAGCTGCTTCAAATGGTGACATACGAGTTTTTCTGGTTATCCCACCTCTGAGTATCTTTAGGCAATCATGTCTTTTCATTGATTCATTGTATTCCAATCCATTTTTTTGTTATTTTTGATGCTCAAATTGTTATAACTTTATCAAGCAGAAATTTCCTCTGGTTAGATTATATATCCCTTTACATGACCCATTCCTTTTTTAAAGCTTTGATGATTTCTGCACAAGAAAATGTCCTGGGCTCACTCTGTAAGTCCATAGCACCAGATGAAGGGTTTGGCCATTTTTCTAAATGATCCTGGTTCCTTTGAGTGAAGAGGTGACTTGCAGACCAAAATCTGGGCACTTAAGCTTATTGCTAATAGCGTGCTGTTGGTTCTAGTCAATTTAAGTTGGCAAAACTGAAATGTTTACTTTATTACATTATTTTTATGTAATAAAATATTTACTTTATTACATTATTTTAATGCTTGTGAGGTTTCTGGATTCTGTTTAGCCACCCAAATTTAGATCTCTCTGCAAGACTCCAAAAAGCCATACATGTCATATAAATCAATAAGAAAAGCAAATAAAATTATCCATAATGAATGCCTAAAATAAAATCAAAAGACAGAGGTTCCACATATACAATCATAATTTGTCAAGTAACAATGACAAATAAATAAGGCAGAGATTCTGATGTTATTAATTATGTTGATATGTGATAAGACTTCCCATGTCACTCAGTCTATGGTCATAGTTTATAAATATTCTTGTCTCTATTTGAGAACTATTTGGATGCAGTGTTCTATATAAGTATATTAGCTCAATCCTACTAATTAGTGATAACCACATCTATATTCAGAGGAGTATTTCTAAGTCCCTGACTTTAATTGTGGATTCATCTGTTTCTCTTCATTTCTGATTATTTTTACTTACATATATTTCCATGCTGTATTAATAAAGCTTCAAAACTATGTTTGGAAAATATATCTTCCCAGTAAGTTGAACATTTTATCACTATGCAGTGATCTTTTTTATCTCAAAAATGCTTTTCTCCTGGAAGTCTACTTCGTGTGATATTAATTTAGCTAAATCACTTTCTTTGGGTTAGTGTATTTCCTATTCATTTCAACTTTTCTTTATTTTTTTAATCCCAAATACTCATCTCCTAATTTATGTGCAATTTTAATTCCATCTTACTGTTTTTGGTTCACAAAAATATTATTTTTGTGAGAGTTATTATTATGTGAGAGTTATTCTGTCTCAGCACACTGAAAATAGAGCATCATTGTCTTCATGCTTTCATTGCTGATGCTGAAAAAGTTGCTGTCAGTCTAGTATTTGCTCCCTTGAAAGTAATAGGTTCTTTTCTCTAGCTTGTTTTAGATCTTCTCCTTGTTTTCGTTATTCTGCATTTTACCTGTGTTCTATCTACATGTTGCATTTCTCGTATTTACCCTGGTTTGAATTTATTAGGGTTTTTTTTTTTTTTTGAGTCTGAAAGATTGGTGTCTTTCATCAGTTCTGTATAAGTTCCCAGTCATGTTAACTTCTTCTTCTGCTCCCATTTTCTCTCCTCTTTCCTTCTAGAATTCCAAATAAACATGTTTAGGACTTCTCACTATATTTTCCATGTCTCTTAACCTTTCTTTTAACTTTTTAAATCTTTTTGTCTATCTTTGCTCAATTCTGAATGATTTCTTCTGAATAATCTCTTAATTCACTAATTCTCTCTTCAGCTATGTCTACTGTAATGTTGTTAAATGCAAGTTTTTATCTTCATCTTATTTCAAGTTATTTCTATTCATTTTTCAGATCTACTTGCTTTTTTTTTTTTTTGTGATGGGGTCTCACTCTGTCACTCAGGCTGGAGTGTAGTGGCATAATGTTGGCTCACTGCAATCTCTACCTCCCCAGCGCAAGCTATCCTCCCACCTCTGCCTCCTGAGTAGCTGAGACTACAGGTGTGCACCACCACACCCAGCTAATTTTTTGTATTTTGGTAGAGACAGGGTTTCATCATCTTGCCCCAGGTAGTCGCAAACTTCTGAGCTCAGGCAACCCACCCCCTCGACCTCCTAAAGTGCTGGGATTACAGGCGTGAGCCACTGCACCTGGCCAAGATCTGCTTACTTTTTATTTATAATTTCAAGACTTGTTTTTTTTCTTTAAACTTATTAAAGGTTTTTTTTTTTTTGGTTTTTTGGGTTTTTTTTTTTTGAGATGGAGTTTTGCTTTGTCGCCCAGTCTGAAGTGCTTTGTTGACCAGGCTGGTACAATCTCGGCTCACTGCAACCTTTGCCTTCTGGGTTCAAATGATTCTCCTGGCTCAGCCTCTTGAGTAGATGGGATCACAGGGACATGCCACCACGCCTGGCTAATTTTGGTTTTTGTTTTTTTATTTTTAGTAGAAATGGGGTTTCACCATGTTGGCCAGGCTGGTGTTGAACTCCCAACCTCAGGTGACCTGCCCACCTTGGCCTCCCAAAGTATGGGATTACAGACATGAGCCAATGTGCCCAGCCATAAAGATAATTACTTTCTATTCTGTGACTGACAACATCAATATCTCAATTGTTCCAGGTTTGAGTTTACTATTTATTGTTTCTGCTGCTTCTCACTCATGATGCTTTATTTCCTTGAGAGTTTTGTGATTTTTGTCTGCGACCTGATCATTTTCTTTAAACTTTTTTAAAGAGGCCTAGGATTAAGATCAGTTCTTCAGAGAATATTTATGTTTACTTCTGTCAGGCAGCACAGGGCATTACCAGTCTGGGCTTGTATTAATTAGATTCTCAGCTTTAGATTTTTCATATCACTAGAGTGCCACGATTCAGGCTATATACCAACTGAGGTCCTGCTTGGGATTACAAAATCTCAGAGGAGGCTCCCCCACAACACACACACCCAATCTTCTCATTAACTAAACTAAAAACAGTTCATTTTCCTTGCAATCCACTGGGGATTTCAGAGAAATGTGCTCAAGGTCCAAAGGCAATGGAGAAGAACAAGGTGATCAAGAATGTAAAAAGTAAAGCAGAAAGAGGAAGGAATAGCCAAGGAGCTGAGGAGATGTAAAAGGAGAAGTCCTCTGAACCAGGGCTGTGGTATACATTCCTGAGATGCCTCACTCTTCTGGATGTTTGGCCAAACTCATTTGGCTGAACTACATGGTAGAATCTTGTTGGCTGGCAATGGATTCACCAATGCTGAGCCTACAGAATATGGCAGGGGAACTCACAACCTTCATGTACAGCTGCCATCACTTCCACAGGATAATCAGGGGAATTCAGAGCAACCTTCTTAAAGTTGTTAGTTTCACCAGAAACAATATGGCATTATATTCTGCAAGTATGACATTTTTAGTGCAATCCAGGGTATAGTTATGAGCATTAATATAATGCCACTGTTGACAACCTCACAACCCAGGAATGCTGGCAACTATGTAAAAGGTAAGTACCTCTGTATTTTCCTACCATGGTGATGAAACAGAGAAGCACCAAGGTTGAACCAGTATCCTGCAAGTCTGAACCAGTATCAATCTCTGAATATTAAGGAGTACTTAGTATTCAACTATTCAAATGTTATGCATATTGTCCCAAGAGAAAGTCCTGGGAATTTCCCCCTTGGTGCCATGTGGTATGTGAGCAAGCATTTTAAAATGTTTAGGTCTTTTACATATAAATAAGATAGCTGAATGGACTTATTGTTGTTGTGTTTTTGGGCTCTGGTTGTCAAAAGCACAGCAAAATTACCTAGACACAGTCTTATCATTTCAGTCTTCATCTTTTAAAGTGAAGACTCTGTCATTGAGGCTCAATGGCCAATCTGTAAAGTTCTGTAGAAAACTGTAGCAACTATCAAACTATAAGATTTTGCTTATTGTCAGCATTATTGACTTCTTTGAAGGAAAGGAACAAATTTACATTTTTTCTCCAACTTTCCATGTTGGGAGATATGTTATTTCCTGGTGGAAAAATCAATACATTCTTGGCGGAAATAGGTTGTGTATTTATAGGAAGAAGATGAAGAATAATAATCTAATTTTTAGGAACAAACCAGTGAAGCCCAAAGCAAGATCAATCAGAAAGTCAAATGCTCTCTCATTGGAAATTTTCAGTAATTGTTTCAATGTGGAATTCACTGCAGTGGTGTAGAAGTCGTTTGAAAACTCTGGTATTTTAGGGGTGAGATCAAAGGCAGAGTAGATCTTCAGCTGTTCAGGTAATTTAAAGACATTGTTAAGAAGTGGGTCATTTGTCCCTGTGCCTAAAAAAAGAACACAAATTAAGAAAAAGATGTTGTTAAATAGGTGAGGAACACATTTACTTACAGTAGGAGGCAGGTATCTCAGGGCTGGACACCATCTTCGAAGTTGACTCTTGGTGGGGCCCTTTCCAGTGACGTTTGAGCAATAATTCCCACTGACTAAACCTGATATGAAATCCATTGCCAAGCTTATTCAATGACATGCCCATCTGGATCAATTAGAAGGCTTCTTGTGAAGAAGCATTGGCACACTTCCTGAATGCCTTGCAATAATCTAACTCAAGATTACCTAACAGAATTCTTCTTCTCCAATGGTTGGTCCCTGAAGAAGTAGCCAGACCTTTAACCATTAATATTTTACAGTGAAGGCTATGAAGGCATTGTTTTGTGCATGGTGGCCCAAATACCGTCAAGAGGCAGGATATTATACAAGTCCTTCTGCAGACAGTCATTGCATACATATTCACACATGGGCATGGTTCTGCCTTTCCTAACAACATGCACAGAATCATTGAAATATGTTTATCTAGATCACATTTCACACATATAAAAATCTATCTAAATATTTACAATAGGCCCCCGAATGGAAGTATGAGCTGCTTTCTTTACCTGAACACCATAAAATAAAATTGCTTCTACAATATTGTTGAGTAATTCTGAAAGACTCTAAAGCATACTAATTGAGCCTAATTATTGCTAAAATGCTCTCTTTCTTTCTGTATGTGTGTCATGCCAGAGATGACATAAGCAAAGTAAGAGAGCAAATATTTGGTGCAAAAGAGCAGCTACCTGTGAAGGCCAAAGCTGGTCTGCATGCAAAAGATGCCTGTCACTCTCTGAAGGTCTAAATTTGAGTCCTGATGTTGAAGAAGGGGGATATCTGTGAGCGCTGCCACTTGAACATAGGAGCATACGTGCATGAGATCAAGAGAAGGTCACCATCTAGACTGGGTGAATAACTGAAGTTTTGGTATCTTACAATCGACACTGTAGATGATAAAAGAAGGATCATTAGAAATTTTAGCTACTCCAGAAGCAAGGGAATCCTTATTCTCTTTATAATTGTCTACATTTTAAAATATACTTATGGTTAAGTGCATAATGAGAGTCAAAGCTGTTTTGAGATATGAAAAAACACACTTGATTTCTCAATGGGAAAAGGTCGACTGCCTGTACAAAATATACAGAAAGCAAAGAAATATTTGCTACTTCATATTGAGAATATAGTATATACCTTGAGTTTAACTTTCTTTTCTCTGATCTATCAATCTTTTTTCCTCTATTTAGTTCAAATTTATTGTTTTCATTAGCTTTAATAGATCTTGATGTGTTCATATGTGTATATATACATTTTTAAACAGACTAACGAAAGTTTTATTTATATTTTTGTTAAAATATAAAACTAGGATTTATATTTAGTTTAAACATAAAACTAAATATTAGACTAAATTAGACTCAATATAAACGTTATACCACCCACTGAATAGATTTGTAGTTTGACAGTTCTAAGTTCCTTCTTAAAACGAAAAGATCACAGTTCCATCTTTTTTCTTTTTTAAAATCATTCTGCCCCAGTCTTCACTTATTATCATATACACTTTATTCCACCAAACCTCGTTTCTCAAAATCAATCTACTTGAATAATCATTCAGCCTGTTTAGAGCTTTCCCAGTCTTAAAATTTGTCATCTTGACTGCACATCCCAAGGCACTACCTTTCTCACTTTTTCTGGTTAGTACAGAATATTCTATAAAGAAACAATAAAAGGTCAGGCGCAGTGGCTCACGCCTTTAATTCCAGCACTTTGGGAGGCCAAGGCAGGTGGATCACTTGAGACCAGGAGTTCGAGACTAGCCTGGCCAACGTGGTAAAAACCCCATCTCCACTGAAAATGCAAAAATAATCCAGACATGATGATGTGCACCTGTAGTCCCAGCTACTCATGTGGCTGAGCAAGAGCATCGCTTGAACTTGGGAAGTGGAGGCTGCAGTGAGTTAAGATCACAACACTGTACTTCAGCCTGGACAACAGGGCAAGACTCCATTTCAAAACAAAAAACAATCAAAGTTGTATATTTCTTTAAAATGAAAGATCAGTATCTTCAATGGCTATTAACCACTTAGTGAAGGTACAACAAAAACTACACATCGTTATGTTAATTACCTGAAATTATAATAAATTAAACTACTACTTTTGTCATTTACTTAATGCTTGCAAGCGTACTCAAGAAATCAAAATGGCTTCGCATTGCTTGATATTTGCTTTCCAAATACTTCACATTTCAACCCCATATCCCTACAAAGAGAAATAATCCAAACATACTTTTCTTACCTAAAAATATTAAAGGAGTCTAAAAGGCATTTAGAATTTTTTAGACCTTGAAAATGAGTATTACACTTCCAACATGTATTTAACTTATAAATCGGTTTCCATCCTGTGGCATAACTTCAGTCTAAGTACATCGTAGTTATAGTAACTCTGCCTTGCTTCATCTTGTCAAGTCAGACAGTGATTCTGTTGCATTAAGGCTCTTATTCAAGATGTTGTCTTCTTTTAAATTAGGTGGAAGTTTCCAAAACTTTATGGTATCATGGTCAATCTTTGTTCTAGTGGAGGAAACTAATTAATGGTGAAAGAGACTGTTTTCTTTCACCAAGGGACATGTGTAAAGGTGGTTTTGTATATTCAATGTACAAATTATGAGTCTCCAAAAAGTTAAGCATGTCATCTGTTTGCACATTTTGGGGAGTAGGGCTCAGTTCTAGTTTGTGTCTTTCAAGTGTTTCAAGATTAGAGAGGTAAGATTCTTCCCTTTTCTTAGAGAAAGATTTCTTCAGAGCCTCGTAACTACTGCTAACAGCCTATAAATTGAGGTCTGATTCTGGAGTAGTCTGCCCATCTCCCACAACATCTCCTAGAAAAATGCCCCTGTCCACAGGACTATTTGGTTGCATTTAAAACTGTACTCTAAACTACTGGAACTTTTTAACACTTAGGGGACCAACGTCCTCCAGAAAAGTTTCATTCCAAATGTAAATATGCCAAAATCAATATCCTTAAAACTCTTAGAACTAATTCCACTTGATATCTGAAAAGAGTTCCATAATGTAGTTTCATTCATGGAAGGTTTGTTACAAGAAGATTGTGAATGGTCCAATATTTTCATATAATCCTCTTCACTGCTACCCAACTCATCTATCCATAGCTGACAGCAGGGGAGAATGTCTATTTAGCTAGTTTCTGAAAGCTTAGTTGCTTGGTAAAGCTATACGCTCCAAGTCTTGCTTGCAAATTATTTTCTTACTCAACAAATTGGACTGATTTTGCATTGGTGGTTCACCTATGTGACTGGTCACCACATATTTCTGAGGCACACACTTGCAATCTCATTTCAGTCAAATGGGACTGGCCAAAATCTCATACAGTGGTCTAAGAGAAAATTGACTATGCTATATTCTCTTTGATAATCCTAAACAGGTAATTATCCTGGCAATACTTCTCTGTGCTCAGTATCCATTTGAATTGGTTCTGTAGTTCCGTTTTCTTCCATTTCAATAGTTTTTCTCCATGAGCTCCTAATTTCCATTATCAAGTTTTCTGAGTATGGACAATCTGGTTCCTTGTTAAGAAGAGGTTAGAACCTAGAGAGTCAATTAGTTCCCCTAAATTTACTTCTTTTCTTTCACGGAGCTGTGGTGAACCAGATAAAACTGCTCCAGCAACCACTTCTAGCAGATGATCTTGCTCTTTTTTGGAACTGATCACTTGTTTCTTAGCTGGCAGAGACCCTTCAAATGCACTGCTCTCTATTCTTTGCAACACCTGATAATGGAGAATCTTCTACTTCAAAATCTGGTATTTTCTTAGAAAATGTTTTATTTTTCTCTTTGGGAGTTCTCATTTTCCTGTCCTTTTCAAGTGATGTAACATTGTTTCTATCTGATGATAAAGCTGACTGCAACAAGAAAGAGGCAGGGCTGTGGCTAGATCATGTACAGCTCCCAAAGTATCACTGTCTCCTCTACAACCATTTTCTTGGTTATGTTGCTCAGGTGTATCTAAGACCAAAATCTGATAGTGGTTTCTAAGAGAAACCAGAGAATGATAGATTCTCTTTGATTGTGCAACACAGGTAATGATTCTGGCAATACCAGTGAAACAGGATACTGAAAAAGAACACTCTTTGCATGCACTTCTGAGTCAAGACCAAACAAAAGGGGAGACATAGGTGGTAAAGATCCACAACTGGAGTTCAGCCTTTAATTAGAGTGAAGGAAGACAGACCAAGAAATTCTTTCCACTTCCTACTCCATTCCCCTTGCTTTCCCACAATAGAATGTCTTATAGTTGTCAGATCTTTTTATTCTATAGCCTGTACACTTCAGATCTGATTATCTTTCCCTCTGAAATTTGGTATCTTTTTCCAGGTAGTGAAGGTCTATTGTCAGTCTTGCTTGGACAGCCTGACCTTCCTATTTCATTACTTTCAAGACTTTATTTAATAAGAGAATAACCGTTAAGAGTTTCAATTTTCCAGCCTCGTAAACATTTCCTATGTGCAACTGACACATTTGTCTCTCAATGTTGTCAAGTAAGAGTTAACTAATAACAACATTAGTTCCATCTAAAGCATATTGGTTAGACTAAGGACTCAACTAACAAATTCTCTTTTTCCAGAAATGTGGGTGTTTCATTCACTGAAGTTTACAAAGCCCCAACCTTTTGAGTTTTTTCTTCTATACTACTTTGGTCATCATGGGGTTCCATTTTTTAATTTGGTTTTGGAGTTCTATACATTCAGATCTTGAATTTTAGACATACTTAACTAATAATTGTACATTTTCCTGAGATTTTTGGGTAATACAATCTGCTCTTTACAAAATTTGTAAAACTTTGTTACGTGCTAAGTGGCATCTGGCTTTGCACTTGTGCAAATCTTGTGACTTCACATTAAATGTCTGCAAAACAGAGAAGTTTTAGAATTGGTTTTAAAATATTTTATTGCAACAAATCTTGCAAAATGTTACATCAGATGAATAAACAGAACCTCCAGGAGAAACAGCAAACAACAATTTGAGGAAAGCTTCTGCATTCCACAGAAATCCTTGCTAATCATTCACAGCAATGTTTCCCAAATACAATTATCACTTTTTTGGTCAAACGGAGGCCAACAAACTTTGACAACTTCTTTGGTGAGAGACTGGTCCAGCATTTGAAACAAAAAATAAGAAACTATATGAAAGGCATCACGTTTCAGCTTATCAAATATATTCATTCCAAGGTGCTTATTGGACACCCTCTCTGCAGGCCATGGTCAAAGCTGAGCCTGACTCAAAGCTGAGCACCTGCAGATACATTCAGAGATGCTCCTTCTGGAAAGAGGTGATCCAGGCCAAGGTCATCCTCGTGGTAGGCATGGTGACTACAAAGAAAGAAAGCACAAGCCCTAATGACTGTTAGGGCCCTCAGGATCCCTCCCTATGAGCAGCCTGAGATCTCGGAGATCCCTCCTTTGCCACTGCCTGCATCTTTCTCACTGGAGCCATTTCACCTCAAAGAGCTGTACAATCTCCAGAAAATGGAGCCTTTCATGGTAGTGCAGCCACAGCTGCCTACTTGAAGCCTACAATATATTCTTAACTAAACAATGATTAAAGGGCAATGTTATTTAAGCTTAAAAGTTCTAATGTTTAAAGCATAAGTATCTTGTCAAGCACATATTAGGACAATGTATATAATCCTTTGGTATAACTACCTTAATTTGTGTAATTTGAAGAACAAATTAATTTTTTTTTCTTGAGACGGAGTTTAGCTGTTGTTCCCCAGGCTGGTGTGCAAAGGCACAGTCTCGGCTCACAGCAACCTCCACCTCCCGGGTTCAAGTGATTCTCCTGCCTCAGCCTCCCCAGTAGTTGGGATTACAGGCATGCACCACCACATCCAGCTTATTTTGGATTTTCAGTAGAGACAGGGTTTCTCCATGTTGGTCAAGCTGGTCTCAAACTCCCAACCTCAGGTGATCTGCCCGCCTCAGCCTCCCAAAGTGCTAGGATTACAGGCGTGAGCCACTGTACCCAGCCTAAAACAAATTAATTTATATCCATGAGAATATATCAATTTTTTTAAATGAAGACAATGTGGTAACTATAGACTTCACTTTCTGGGTCTCTCCAAATTGTATTTAAAAGTATCAAGATAAATAAAGATTTCTCTCCAAGTGCCATAATATTAAATTGTTCTAAAGATCCTAAATCAATGATGGATTTTAGAAAGTATTAGTTCACTTTAAAGGATAATGAAATCACAGTTTATAACAACAATTTGACAGGGAAACAAGAAAATTAAAATTATAAAACTAGACCCAGCTGGTTTAAGTGATGAAACTATCAACCTACATAATAGAATTCTGTCTCAAGTTTATAAGAACCAAATTTATATGTACTATATGCTAAAATTATGGCTCAATTTAATTGAAGACCTTATGTTTTAATTTATATATTTAAATATTATTATAATTAATAAAAGCATCCAATTTACAAATTAAGTGTAAGAAATTTAAGTATTTGTTTTAACTATTTTGTAAAATATAAATAAATTAAAAGTCTTAGATAGCCTAAAATCTCATGTTTGTATTTTTATTTCCCACTGAGGCAAATTCAGAGAGAATGAATATAGACTTCTCTTAACCCAAACTTTATCAAAAAATAAAAATGTTTTCCCTGTTTGGGAGTATTAATTGGAACTGGATATAACTATAAAATATCTCCCTCAATTAAATAATATTAAAAGCTTTGTGCAAGGGTTTTATAACCCTTTTTATGATTACTCATTAAGCCTAAAGTTAATTTGCATATCTTTTGTTCCTCATATTGGACTTGGCAGGAACATTAAAGTCATTTAACTAAAATTAGATTTTGCCTTTTCCCATCCCAAAACATTTTTAAGTGAAAGTATTTATACCAGAAAACAAGAACACCATTAAAATTATTTTTAAGATCTTTGGTGATTTTGAGTTCTTTATACATTTTTTATTTATATAGTTTTATGTTATTCCTAAGAGCATAATATTCCTTTTGACCAAAAGGTTTTAAATAATTCAGTACTTCAATGTCTTTTCAAGTACAAACCTATTATAAGAGTCAGTCCTCCAAAGACACATTTTAGAGGAAAAATTATAAAGATAATTATAGGAAATAGTCACAAACCTTCATGACCCAAAGGGTCATGAAGTGCAGACAAAAGCAGTTTACTCCTACTACATCCTCTTTCGAAAGAAATGAATAGAAGAATCTGATGAAAATTTAAAATTTTAACATAACACAGACTTTCCAGGAAATAGAAATAAAGCACAAAAAAGACCTTCTATAGAGGAACATCACATACCAGGGTCTGTTGTGGGGTGAGGAGGTTTAGGGGAGGGATAGCAGGGTGTGGGGAGATTAGGGAGGGATAACATAAGGAGAAAAACCTAATGTAGGTGATGGGGGGATGGATGCAGCAAACCGCCATGGCACGTGTATACCTATGTAACAGTCCTGCATGATCTGCACATGTACCCCAGAACTTAAAGTATAATAATAATTAAAAAAAGACCTTCTATAACTTAAAGCATTATGGTCAGTTTAAAATTGTATTAAAAGAAATAAACAAAAGATGATCATAGTAGCAACAAATTGGTGATCTAAAAGATGAAATTTAAGAGATATTTCACAATGGAAAACAAAATACAATGAAATGAAAATGGTTAGCTGGGGTAATGCTTCCTGCACATCCCTCATGCTTTCATGAGAAAACCTGCTACACTCTCAAAGAGGGAAAAGTATTTTAAAGAACACTTTCATGCCACCTCTACAAATAATAAGCTCAAAAATTAGAAAGAAAGAAGTAGAAATTACAATTAGAGACAAAATAGAAGAAAATTTCTCAGAACTGAAGGAAGACATGAGTTTTTGGATTGAGGGGATTCACCAAGTCCCAAGCATACCCATGAGAAAAAACACATATCTAGATGCAAATTGCTTTTTTAAAAATATATATATATATTTAATATATATAAAATATATATTATATATATATTTTAAATATATATATTTTTATATAATATATATTTTAAATATATATATTTATATTTATATAAATATATATTTATTTATATTTATTATATATA
>CAUYLG010017296.1:0-24534 GCA_963573385.1 Cacajao melanocephalus
GCATAGCATTTCACAGCTTTAAATAAAATATTGGTTGGCTGCTTGTTTGTTATTTTCATCTCTTATTCCTTCCTGTCTCCATTGTTAAGTACAATTATTGGCATAAAAGAGGTTTTTAATACCCATTTTTAGACTGCATTCCAGACTGGGCAACAGAACAAGAATCTCATTCTCTCTCCCTCTTTCTCTTCCTCTTTCTTTCTCTCTTACATTCTTTTTTTTCTTTCTTTCACTCTCACTTTCTTTCCTCTCTTTTTCTTTCAAAAATAAAAAAAATTAAAAAATTAAAAAAAAAGCTCCTACAAAGCAAAAAAAAAAATCAAAAAATAAAGAGACTACCCAAGAAATGGAAGAAAATAGTTGCAACCTGTCCACCTGACAAGGGATTAAAAACCAAAATATATAAGGAACTCAAACAATTCTATAGGAACAAATCTAATAATCTAAAATGGGCAAAAGATCTGAACAGACATTTCTCAAAAGAAGACATACAAATGGCAAACAGGCATATGATCAATATCACTGATCATCAGAGAAGTGCAAATCAAAACTACAATGAGATATTATCTCACCCCAGTTAAAATGGCTTCTATGCAAAAGACAGACAATAACAAACATTAACAAGGATATGGAGAAAAGGGAACCCTCATACATTGTTGGTTGGAATGTAAATTAGTACAACCACTACGGAAAATAGTTTGGAGGTTCTTGAAAAATCTAAAAATAGACCTATCATACGACCTATCAATCTAAAAATAGACCTAAATATGAGCAATCCCACTGCTAGATATATACTCAAAAGAAAGGAATCAGTACATAGAAGAGATATCTGCACTTCATGTTTGTTGCAGCACTGTTCACAATAGCCAAGATTTGGAAACAACCTTAGTGTCCATCAACAGACAAATGCATAAAGAAAACACAGTACCTGTTAACAATGGGGTGCTGTTCTTCCATAAAAAGAATGAGATCCTGTCATTTGCAACAACAGGGATGGAACTGGAGGTCATTTAGTGAAATAAACCAAGCTCGGAAAGACAAACATCACATGTTGTCACTTATTTGTGGGAGCTTAACATTAAAACAATTGAATTCATGGAGACAGAGAATAGAAGAATAGTTACCAGAGGCTGTGAAGGGTAGTGGGGTTGGAGGGTTCAGGGCATGAGGATACAGGGATGGTTAATAGATACAAAAAAATAGTTTGAAAGAATGAATAAGACCTAATATTTCCTAGCACAACAGAATGACTATAGTCAAAAATAATTTAATAGTATTAACTAAAGATATAATTGGACTGCTTGTAACACAAAGGATAAATGTCTTAGGCTTTTTACCTCAGGCATTTACCATGATGTGATTATTACGCATCACATACCTATATCAAAGTATCTCATGTACCCCATAAATATATATGCCTACTATATGCCCACAAAAATTGGAAATAAAAATTTTAAAGGGAGAAAAGCCAATAAATAAATTCAATTACAATACTAAATAAAATAATGATAATAATTCAAATAATCCAAAAGAATTTAGGAAATGAAAAATACAAAAATTAAAAATAAGAAAAACAAAAAACAAATTTTAAAATAGTAGGCCTACTTACAACCATATTATTAATTACACTGAAAACAAATGTTCTTGATATACCAATTAATATGCAGAAATTGTCAGAGTGGATACATTATAAGACCTATAGGGTAAGATGATGGTAAAAGATCTACCTGGAAACACTATTCAGAAGAAAGCTGCAGGACCTTTATTAATATCAGACTAAAAAAAGATTTTAGAGTATGGAAAGTTACCAAAGATAAAGAAAGACACTGCATGAGAAAAGAGTCCATTTGTACTGAGAAGACATAGCAATTCTAAATTTGTATGACCCTGAATACAAAGCTTAAAAATACACAAAGCAAAAACTCACAGAACTGAAAAGAGAAATTGACACATCACTTCCATTAGGGGTCTTCAACATTTCTTTCTCAACAATCAATAGAACTAATAGAAAAATTAGAAGTAATACAGAAGAATTGAACGACACCATCAAGCAACCAGACCTAAATGACACTTGCTGAACACTCTACCCAAGAACACTGTCATTCATATTCTTTCCAAGCACACATGCAACGTACACCAAGGTACATCATAGCCTATCTTGTAAAATGAACTTTAACAAATTTTAAAGAACTGAAATCATATAAAATATGTTTTACAACCATAATGGAATTAAACTAGGACTCAGTAACACAAATGTCTTTTTTAAAAATCCCTGAATATTTGGAAGTGAAACAACATACTTTTAAGTAATCGATGGGCCAAATGGAGCTCAAAGAAATCAGAAAATATTTTGAACTAAATGAAAATGAAAATATAACACATCAAAATGCATGGGATGAGACATTTTGAGGTGAAATTTATTGTACTTAATGCTAACATTAGAAAAGATGAAATATTTCAAGTCATTAAGGTGCACTTCCACTTAAGAAATTAGAAAATAAGAGCAAATGAAGCCCCAAGCAAAGAAAATGTACCCCATATATAGATACATAAGTGGAAGAAAATAATTAATGATTATAGCACTGGAAATCAATAAAAATGAAAAAAAGGGAATAAAGAAAATGAAAAGTTGGTTCTATTTTTTAAAAAAAATAAGAAAATTGATTAATTTTTAGCCAGGCAGATCAATAAAAATAGGAAAAAGATAATTATTTATAACATAAATGAAAGAGAATGTGTCACCACAAACCTCACATTAAAAGGATAGTAAGCCAGGCACGATGGCTCACACCTGTAATCCCAGCACTTTGGGAGGCCCAGGCAGCTGAATTACCTGAGGCCAGGAGTTTGAGACCAGCCTGCCCAACATGGTGAAACTGTGTCTCAACTAAAAATACAAAAAAATTAGCCAGGCGGGTAGTGGGTGCCTGTAATCCCAGCTACTAGGGAAGCTGAGGCAGGAGAATTGCTTGAACCCAGGAGGTAGGGGGAGGTTGCAGTGAGCTGAGATCACCGCTGCACTCCAGCCTGGATGGCAAGAGCAAGCCTCTATCTCAAAAAAAAAAAAAAAAAAAAAGGATAATAAAAGAATATTAAATACAACTTCATGGCTGTGAACTCAACAATGTAAATAAAATAGAAGAATTCCTTGAAAGATTCAAATGACCCAAAACCTACTCACAACTAAATAAATAACCTGAATATTCCTATTTTACTAAAGAAATTGAGTTAAAAGTGAAGAGTTCTTAATTGATAAATAAATCTTCATCAAAACTAAAAACTCTGATGACAGACATTGTTAAAAGAATAAAAGCACAAACTACAGACTGGAAAAAAAAATTGTATACTGCATACTTAAAAAGTGATTTATATTGAGAATAAAGAACACTTGAAACTCAATTAGAAAACAAAAAAATGGACAAAAATATTAGACGCTTTACCAATGAAGATCTACAAATGATAAGGAAGCAAATGAAAAGGTGTTCGACATCAGAGAAATGCAAACTGAAACCATAATAAGCTGCTACTGCAATTCTAGTGGAATGACTTTTTTTAAAGCAACTGATACCCTCATAGGTTGGTGGTAGGAATGCAAAATGGAGCAGCCGCTTTATAAAACAGTTTGGCAGTCTCTTTCAAAGTTAAACATACACTTACTATATGACTTGAAGTCAACAATCCCACTCCTACTATTTACACAACAGAAGTGAAAACTTACTTTCAGACACACATACACAAAATTTCACACAAATGTTTATAGCCACATTTTTTTATAGTCACAAGAAACTGAAGACTACACAAGTGTTCTTCGTGGATGAACGGATAAACAAACTGCAGAACATCCATTCGATGCACTGCTGAGCAGTCAAAACAAAATACAAATTATTTATACATAAAACAACATGGATGAATCTTAAATCCATCAGCCGAAGTGGAAAAGCTGGACTTGAAAGACGACATACTGTATGATTCCATTTTGTTGTTATTATTATTCAAGTTTATTAAGAGAGTAAAGGAATAACAGAATGGCTACTTCATAGAACGAGCAGCCAATTCCCCTTTTTGACACTTTAGAAAAGTCAAGATGTAGAGACAGAGAACACATCGGAGATGGGGAGAGTTGTAATATACGGTACACTAGGAGGAGGTGTGGGAGAACAAGGGAGCTCTTGTATATGCCGATTGAGACGTGGGTACATAATTTTTTGCATTTGCCTAAATTTGTAAATTAAAAAATAAAATATGATAAAATAAAAGTAAGGGAAGTAAACTTCAAAAGCAATAGATCCTCTACTTCTGTTTCTTGCTCACTTCTCACCAGAGATCTCCCAGAAACAGATTGTGCACCTCTAGGGAAAGGAGCAATTAGGGAGAAACAGGGCTGATCTTTGCACACTCTACCTCTCTCTATTTTTGTGGTAAAATATCTTTTCAGCTCACTGATCCTTTCAGTAGTCTTTAAGTGGGGTCTAGAGCCCAACTGTCCCTGAGGGAGAATAAAGAGAAGTATCTGGTCGTGTCTGCATAGGCAGAGTCTTCCTAAATTAGCCATTCTTAAGTTAGAGTCTACCTATATTTCTTTCAGTGCACCTGGGCAGGCCTGAAACAATCTAAAACTTAATTCTACTGTTTAATAATTTAAAATGTTGCTGCATTACTAAAAATCAAACTTTACAACACAAAATCCTCTCCTTACATGTTGGTTCTAGATTGAAGTAATTGAAATGCTTCTATTTATTTTTTATCCTTTTGTGTTTTGTGTATTTCTGTAAATTACCAGATTTTATTTTTGAATGAGTAGCATAATTTGTTTTATATTTATGCCTCTGGATCTTTCTTGTTTTTGCGTTTAACAGCCATTTGTGTGCCTATACGCCCTATTACACTTTGACTACCTCAATCTTACACGTTTGGAACCATAATTTTCTATTATACAAAAAGGAGTTTGTTTCTGCTGTCTTTTCATACTCTTGAATAGATTTTGGTGCAGTAAAATTATTTTTCCTTGATTTAAAACATTTTACAATGTTGTACAGCACTGAATATTCACTTAGCACAATCTTCTAGAATGAATTAAAAACACTTCTACAATAGTAGTTTTAGTTAGCCTGAAAGCTCTAAAAATTGACATTCTTAACATCACTCCAGAATTCAATCTATAAATCAGACTAATAAATCAGAGGCCAAACTGGGTCCGATTGTATTATCTTTGGCTTAGATCTTGGAAACACTTCAGAGTTGATATATTGTAAAACAAAACTAATAAAAATGCAATCGAAGTTGTGTCACATGACTTTAACTAATCAGCAAAATCTAAAGAGAAAAACGAAATCTCTCTCTGAACTTCACACACACATACAAGAGAGTGCAAGTTATAAGACATGTAGACAATTTCCTCAAAAACAAAGTCTGATTAGGAATGTAGAAATCCATAACTGGCACTGAAAAATAATGGCTGTAAACTGAAAAATATCTGGGGAAAAATGTACAACTGAAATTGCCTCTGGATATTTCTTTTTTTGTTAGCAAGGTAAACATGGAGATGAATTGATACTTTCCCTTAATTCAAAGCTATGGGATGAAAGGCTATTCTCTCTCAGAAGCTCCTGAACACTGACTGGCAGGCAGGTCAAAGGCAAAGCAATTGCCAACTCGCTTTCCATTCATCTGGCCCTCCTCTCCCACTCTGGACATGGCACCGTTCTTGGTGTGATCACCTCAACCTCAGGCTGTGCTCAGAAATCACTAACCCTGGCAGGTTTTTTGTTGCTTTTATTGACAGGTTCTTCCATTGCCCCACTGAGCATCCCTATAAGGAGTGATACATAATTATCAAAAATAGTAAATATAACACAACAACTACCACTCACAGCTATGAATTTATTCAACAAACATGTTTTAAGCTGCTTTTATGTGTGCAGCCTCTGCCAAGGGATAGTGACACAATGAAGAACAAGAAAGAGACTCTTACACGTCTGCTATGGAAAAGAGACAGTAGAAAAGAATGACACAAATAACTATTAGTGTGATGTATGTTCTGAAAGAAAACTTCAGGGTGACCTGAGAGCATGCAGCAGAGGGACTCCTTTGCCCGGGAGGTCTGAGAATTCCCTAGAAGTAACATTCAACAAAGTGAAAACTACTTAGACTGCGACTTGCGGGGGAAGGCAGGTAAAGGAAAGTGGGACGGAGGCACAGAACAGGAGGAAGCAAAGGGAAGAAGCACCAGGAAGCTGGTCTGTGTTACTCATTGAATATGCAAAACAGAACTTTGCAGGTAATCAGAAAAAAAGTGATTCCAACCCAGCTCTGTCACCTGTCATGTAATCTTGAGCAATTCATGCAACATTTTACATTTTCAGCATATGCGTCTATAGAATGGGATGTAGCAGCCCTGTAAATTTCACAACATTGTAAATATCATCATTTAACATAGTGGCTGGCACAAAAAATAGGTCCTACAATTTTTTAATGGTCTCAGTAATAATTTCTGACCTGTTTGGGACAGGCATGAAGACTATGGCATAAAACTCCAGGCATATAGCTTCTACTTTCTGCTTTCCACATGTTCTAGGCTTTTGTATATGGTTTTCTTCAGTGGGAGCTAGCTCATCTCTGGAACCATCTCCCCTGTCTTCTTAGGAGGTGGTCAATAGTTTAAAAATGGAAACAGGATCAAAGAAGTATCACAAAATATAGAGAAGCTAAATATCTTCCTAGAGAAATTCCAAATATAATTTTAGACTTCCCCATGGCCAGAAGCCTCGTATGTCTAAGCTACTCTGAATCTTGACTACTAAAGACTTTGAGTAAAGAGAAGATGGCAGGAGACACATCTACAACTCGTCTTTTTTTCTTACAATTACTGATACAAATTAAGGAATGCAGGGTGATACTAAACAGCAGATCTTGATAGTGACCGTCTGAGAAATCTCAACTGAGACTTCATTTTGTTTTGTTTTCTTTTTTTGAGATGGAGTTTTGCTCTTGCTGCCCAGATTGGAATGCAATTGTGTGATCTCAGCTCACTGCACCCTCCACCCAGATTCAAGCACTTCTCCTGCCTCAGCCTCCAGAGTAGCTGAAATTACAGGCACCCGCCACCACGCCTGGCCGATTTTTGTATTTTTAGTAGAGATGGGATTTTACCATGTTGGCCAGGCTGGTCTCGAACTCCTAACCTCATGTGATCCACCCACCTTGGCCTCCCAAAGTGCTGGGATTACAGGCGTGAGCCACCATGCCTGGCCTGAACTGAGACTTTGATCTAGGAAGAAAAACTTAATGGATCTCTGCTCCCTATCCAAATATTGACTGAAAAAAATCACAATAATGACAAGACTGAATAACATATTTACCTGTCCATGAACCAAGCTTCCAAAAGACTGCAGAACACAACCAGCAATTCAGAGGAGCCTCGTTACATGAATAAGGCAATGACAAAGCTACTAGTTTTGTAAAGCAGATGCATCCCCTTTATGTCACCTTAGTAATGGCATTAATCTTTTAGCTTTGTGTAAAAGATTCAAAATTGCTTTTGGAGTGACTGGCTATTTTACAAGAATTCCAGAGAGATAAAGCCTTTCACCTGTAGCTGCTCAGAATGAATCAGTAGTTCCTGAAATTTACTACCATTTAAAAGCCAAGTGGTGACCTATGTGAAACAAAAGGTTACTTAATATAATGCCATACAGGAAGGGTTCAACAGCCCACGGTGACATTTGAGCCAGTGATGCAAATGGAACAGCTGGAAAACATGGAAAGAGTTACATCACTCTGGCCGGGTATTTATTTTTCAAACAAATACAAGAAGGAAATTTGACAGGCCATAATTATAAAGTAGATAAACAGAGAAGGATTATTTGACATTTCATAGATCACATGAGTCACTCTCTGGGTGCCAGCTGTACCTACACTTTCTCAAAAGTTTGAGGCTCCTTGTGCATGTACACACACTCACCCTCACACACTTACACACACACTCACACACACACAAACACTCCTCATTCACACACACACATTCACAAACACTCCACACACCAACACACATGCACTCACACACTTACACACACCCTCACACTTACACACACACAAACACTCCTCACACACTCACCCTCACACACTCACACTCACACATTCACACACACAAACACACTCAAACACTCCTTACACACCAACACACACGCACTCACATACACTAACACAAACACTCCTCACAGACACACACTCTTCACTCACACACTCCCTCACTCACACACACAATCACACACACTCACACTCCTCACACACACACTCACTCTCACACCCTCACAAACACACTTGAACAGCCAGTTATGGTTTTCTTCCTAGTGATTCTATGCTTTTTCTTAAGATCATCTCTGGCAGTAACATTCTGACCCTTCTGAAAAGTAAGGGTGACCTTTCAGCTATTATATTATCAAGAAGAATGAATCAGAAAAAGAAACTAAATGCCCATCTCGATCCTTTTATCATCCTCTTGAAAGGGAGTTTCTGCATCTATGTTGTTCCTCTGCATCAAAGAGCCCTGATGCGTGTCTCAATGGGTGGGTTCTGCTAGAGGGAAAGACCTAGTGAGACGTTGGCTGATGGGAAAGCATTGAATCAGCCCTATATTCAGACTCAGTCCTGTTCCACTGAAACCACTTTTTGAACTAAAACAATAACAGAGCATCATTGAAAAAATCTCCTGCTGTTCTTTTAACAGGCCTCTAAAGGCTAAAGTTTTAAAGAAGAATGATTTACTTACTCTGATGATAGAAGTATCTTCATCCACAAATACTATAATTGTGTCATCTTGTTTAAATAAAGATAGACATTGTTGTGGGTTTAATGTCCTCTCCAAAATTCATGTTGAAATGTCATTGCCGTTGTGACAGTATTAAGAAGTGAGGCCATTAAGAGGTGATTAGGCCATGAATGCTCCACCCTCATGAACGGAGCAATGTCGTGATTGTTGGGGTGCGTTGTTATAAAAGTGAATTCACCCCTTTGGTGCTTGCTGGCTTCTGAGCTGTCTCGCCCATCTGCCTTCTGCCACGTACGATGCAGCACTGAGGCCCCTGCCAGACGCCAGCAACATGCTCTGGGACCTTCTACTCCTCAGAAGCATGAGGCAAATACATTCCTGTTCAGTACAGATTACCCGGTCTGTGCTATTCTGTTATAGTAAAATAAAACAGACTAAGCCAGAAAAATGGTCTCAAGAGGTGGGGCTGCTGCCATACAAATGCCTGAAAATGGTGACGTAGGTTTGGAACTGGATAGAAGCTGGAAGAATTTGGAGGAGCAAACTAGCAAAAGTCTAGATTGCCTTGAAAGGAGCATTAAGGGTGATTCTGGTGAGGGTTCAGAAGAAGAGAAGAACTTTAGGGAAGTCTGAAGCTTCAGAGATAAATACTTAAGTGGTCATAATTTGAATGCTGGTAGAAATATAAACAATGAAGGCCATTCTAATGAGGTCTCAGGCAAAAATGAGAAAGGGGGGGTTTTTTTGTTGTTGTTGTTTTTAGATAGCCTCTCTCTTGTTACCCAGGGTGCAGTGCAATGGTGCAATCTTGGCTCACTGCAACCTCCGCCTCCTGGGTTCAAGTGATTCTCCTGCCTCCACCTCCCGAGTAGCTGAGATTACAGGTGCCTGCCACCATGCCTGGCTAATTTTTGTATTTTTTTTAGTACAGACATGGTTTCACCGTGTTGGCCAAGCTGGTCTCGAACTCTTGACCTCAGGCGATCTGCTCAGCTTGGCCTCCCAAAGTGCTGAGATTACAGGTGTGAGCCACCATGCCCAGCCCAAAAATGAGAAATATCTTACTGGAAACTCGAGTAAGGGCCACCTTTGTTATAAGCTGGCAAAGAACTTGTCTGAACTGAATCCACACTCTACAGCTTTATGAAAGGCAGAATTTAATAGCAATGAACCAGAATATCTGACAGAAGAAATTTATAAGCAAAATACAGAAGGATGTGTGCGGCTACTTTTAACTGCATACAGTAAGACGTAAGTGGAAATAAATGACTTAAATACAGAATTTATACATTGGATTTTAGCCAAAAGGTTAAAAAGCAATGTTAAATGTGACATTTATAATTAAGATAGAAGGAAACAAATTTTCTTTAAACATTCAGCCTGACAATGTGAAGAATGAGAAAGCATGTTTGGGAGAGCCAACTAAGGGTTCGGCCAAGCGACCGTCTGCTAAAGAGACTCGTACAAATAGAAGATACCATGAAGAGCATGGAAGAACGGGCCTGAAGGCATTGCCGACGCCTTTGAGGCCGCCCTTTCCATCACAGGCTCAGAGCTCTAGGAAGGCAGAATGGTTTCAGGAGACAGACCTGGGGCACCCTCCACAGGCTCACTACCCAGAACCACTTTGGACCTCTGCATCCACATTCCAGCACGGCACTCCTCAACTGCCCCAGCCATAGCTCAGATGGGCCCCAATGTGGCTCAACCTGCCAATCCAGAAGGTATAAGCTACAAGCCTTGTGAAAAAGATTGGTCTTGAACTCCTGACCACGTGGCAATAGCTAAGGCACACAGAGCACACGCTGTGGAGCTATGGCAGCCTCCATCTGGATTTAAAAGGATGTCATGGGCAGCCTGGCACCCAGACAGAGACTCATCACAGTGGTGGAGCCACCACCGAGAGCCCACACTAAAGCAATGCCCAGGGAAGCCATAGGAACAAGGTCTCTGCAGAGAGTCCCTGCTCGAGCAATACCTAGTCCCTAATAGGGCAATACCTACCAGGCAAATACCTAGTAGAGGCGTAAAAGTAGGGCTGCCCCCAAGATCACAGAACTGTATGGCCACCAGCATGCAACCCAGCCTGGCAAAGCTGCAGGCTCAAGACTCCAACACACGAGGGCTGCTGAGTACACTAAGCCAAGCAAAACCACAGAACACCGCTGCCCAAGCCACGGGAACCCAGTCTCTGCCTCTGCGTGTCCAGAAAGTGAGACATGGAGTTAAGGAAGATTATTACAGAGCTTTAAATTTTAATTGTGCGTTCCCTTTCGGGTTTTAGACTTACTTCAAGCCTGTTACTTCTTTTTTTCTTGCCTATTTCCCCCTTTGAAATGAGAGTATCTATCCTATGCCTACCCCACCATTGTATTTTGGAAGCATGTAGTTTGTTCATTTCACAGGCTCACAGCTGGAGAGGAGTTTGCCTCAGGATGAATTGTGCCGTGAGTCATCCACACCTGAGTTACATGAGGCTCTGGATTTTGCACTTTTGAGTTATTGGAATAAGTTAAGACTTTTGGGGCAGCGGGATGGAATGAATATATTTTGTCTGTGAAAAGAACATGAGTCATGGGGGACAGGGGGTGAAATAATACCGCTTGAATATCTCCTCCAAAACCCATGTTGAAATTTAACTGTCATTGTGACAGTATCAGAAGGTGGGGCCGTTAGGAGGTGGTTAGGCCGTGAGGGCTCTGCCTTCATGAATGGATCAGTTTCATTATCTCAGGAGTAGGTTTGTTATTAAAAGAGTGGATTTGTTACGAGAGTGAGTTACCACAAAAGTGAGCTCACCCCTCTCTTTCTAGCTAGCTTTTGTGCTCTCCTGCCCCTCTGCCTCCTGTCATCAGATGAGAGTACCAAGGCCTCATCAGATGCTGGGGGCATTCTCTTGCACTTCTCAGCCTCCACAACTGTGAGCCAAACAAATCTCTATTCGTTATGAATTCACACTCTGTGGTGTTCTAGTATGTTAGCACACAACAAAGATAGATAGAGAGATAGAGAGAGAGAGAGAGAGATGACAGATAATAGATTTTTATGAGCTTACTTCCTGTTGAAATTGCATACATGAAAAAGATATTTTTTAATTGTTTAATCTGACTGATATTTCAAAAATCTGTGACATAACATAAAAGTAGAAGAAAATGGTGTTGCAAAAACATTTTCATCCTGGCATTCTAAAAAGAAGAAAAACTGTTTCTGTAGATGTAAACTAATGTCTGAAGCTTATAACTAAATATGCCAATTAAGAATTGAAGTAGGAAAAAACGACTAGAAAGCTTTTGAATTATTCTTTTGTTTATGCCACAACCCAGAATCTGTGAATGAAATCTGGGACTGTCACCACCCAACCATTCCCACTTTATCCCTCCTTTACCTTTTTGACTAAGCCTCACTATACTTTCTTCTCTCACCAGCATAGATGCCAACGTTGATTATATCAACGATAATCTCAGAATCATTAATTAAGAATAAAATAACACAATGTCTTCTTCACATTTTCATAGCAATAATCGAATGTCAGCTATATTAATCCCTGCACTTAATACTTTGCCCAATATGTAGAAGGCAATTAATAAATGTACCTTTAATGATTGGGTGGAAGAAATGAATAGTAAAGAGATGGAAGAACAGTGATCCTAAGACCTCTGGAAATAGAACAGATGATGAGTTTGTTCTTGCTGGTTCTAGCACTGAAAACAGTAAGAAAGTGGAAACCGTCGTTCTCAGCAAACTGACACAAGAACAGAACACCAAACACCGCATGTTCTCACTCATAAGTGAGTGTTGAACAATGAGAACACATGGACACAGGGAGGGGAACATCACACACTGGGGCCTGTAAGGGAGTCGGGGGCTAGGAGAGGGATAGAATTAGGAGAAATACCTAATGTAGATGACGGGATGATGGGTGCCACAAACCACCAGGGCACATGTATACCTACATAACAAACCTGCACGTTCTGCACATGTTCCCCAGAACTTAAAGTATAATAATTTTAAAAAATAGAAATAAATGAAAGAAAGAAGTCCACATCAGCCCTAAGGACAGAGAACACAGTGCACATTGCCTCTAGTATCCCTGTCAGCTGATGGTTTTCCTACGCGAGAAATGGAACTCATGAAATAGATGGAGGCAGCATTGGTGACCTTGTACAAACCCCCCTTCTAAACCCCAAGTGTGTCTCAGGTTAAGATGACCTTGAGCATGATCTCTCAAGGACTGAGACTTATTTGGTGTTTACACTTAAACCCCCCCACAAGTAGATGATCACAGAGCTTTTTAAGTCTACCTTATCGTTACAGTAGATAAATTCAAAGTAAGATATTTCTAGAAATCTGCTTTCCCACACCCACCCCCACTGCAAAATCTACTATAGAGGGAAAATGTTCATGCTATTGTGACCCTGGCAAAAATTAAATTCTGTGATAGGACCATGCAACAGCTGTAGCTCCACAAACCACGAAATAAAAGGAAAATTACTATGAGAACCTAAATGTCTTTATGCAGAGTTCCTCCAGAGTTGGAAGTCAACTTGGTTCCCACTTAGACCCTACGAGAAAAGGCAGGTACACAAAACACTCAGTCTTTCCTTAGCAAAGGATCCAACCCAGAGCGTCCTGCAAAATACGTTAAGGAAAAGGATAGACTCCCACCAGTAAAACAAGGCAAGCAGTCCTTCTTCTCTTCTCCTCTCCTCTTCCCTCTCTCTCAAACACACACACACCCCTTACAGACACACACACACACACACACACAGCTTGAGGCACTAGAGTCTAAAAAAAAAAACCACTTGTTGACTTTAAGGCCCACACCCAATAAAGTTAGCACAAACCCTGGACAATGCATGCTTTTAAACTGAAGGTTTTCCCCAATCTCAGAGTATTTGAAGGGGTCCGTATCACCTATTGTGTCTTGTCAGGTCAAAAGAGTGCAAAAGGAAGCAAGCCAGAGAGGGCCAAACTCACTCGTTATAACCCACTCTCATGCCTCCACCTGCTGGCCAATGCAGACCACCTGTAAATACAAAGCGATCGCCTAGCCTGCCATCTAGAACTCCTGTAGCTCAAAAGCCCACACTAGAATGCACCCCTTTGGGTGCCATCCCCAGGTCTGGTAATGTCACTGCTATTATTGTAATTTGACATATAGTCTCTGGTAAAGGCCAGTAAATTTTCTCACCAGGCCTCCTTCCCATCCTGATATTCTAAAACCTCCGAAGCCCCCACATTTACTGGCTTTGGGTAACCAGCCTTCCCTATTACAATTCAACCTTTTCGCTTCCCATTCTCTTCCCTTCTCAGAAAGATTCAACAGTCACCATTGGTCATTACCACATCAAGCTTAATTTTACTAACTTTCAAGGCCTTTCATAAACGGTAATACCCACCTGGTCAACCCGATTTCCCACCATCTGGAGTGTGCTAGTCAGGCACATCGCTTCACAGTCCCATCAGCCACTTTATTCCCAAGGTTTTCCAAAGCTGCATCCTGGAGCAAAGGAGAAAAGTATTCTTCTGGACTGATATATCACACTGCAACAACTTTGTAGCGGTTTCCAGTAATGAAGTATAGGCTCTTGATAATTACAAATAAGTTATTTTAAAGTGATTATTTGACATTCAAATTAAGGAGACTAGTTTGACTATTTAAATATAATTCTGGCCAGATGTAGTGGCTCATGCTAGTAATTCTAGCATTTCCAGAGGCTGAGGCAGGAGAATCGCTTGAGCTCAAGAGTTCAAGACCAGTCTGGGCAACATGGTGAGATCCCATCTCTAAAATAAAAATTAGCCAGGCGGCCGGGACTGGTGGCTCACTCCTGGCATCCCAGCACTTTGGGAGGCTGAGGCAGGTGAATCACCTGAGGTTGGGAGTTCGAGACCAACCTGACCAACATGGTGAAACCCTGTCTCTACTAAAAATACAATAATTAGCTGGGCATGGTGGTGCACACCTGTAATCCCAGCTACTCAGGAGGCTGAGGCAGGAGAATCGTTTGAATCGTTTGAACCCAGGAAGCAGAGGTTGCAGTGAGCCGAGATCGCACCATCGCCCTCCAGCCAAAAAAAAAAAAAAAAGACATTAGCCAGGCACTGTGGCATGCATCCGTAGTCCCAGCGACCTGGGAGGCTGAGACAGGATGATCACTTGAGCCCAAGAGGTTGAGACTGCAGTGAGCTGTGACCACACCACTGCACTTCAGCCAGGGCAACTGAGCATGACCCTGTTTCTAAAATTAATCAATAAATTAATTTAAATTTTTTAAACTTAATTTGTTTTAAGGTGTTTCTTTTTAGATAATGTAATAACCACAAGGTTGAGTTTGTTGTTTGATATGAGAGCTGGTGGGAATAAATTGAATAACCACAAGTCATCTTTAACAAGATTAAAGTTTGGCTCTCAAACTTTAGCATCAGATTTGCTTGGAGAGCTTGTTAAAATTTGAATTGCTTGGTTCCACCCTGAGAGTTTTTGACTCAGCAACTCTGTGATGGTAACAAGGCTTTTTCGTTTCTAACAAGTTGTCAGCTGACACTGCGGCTTCTGGTCTGCGGACTGCACTTTGAGACTCACTGGCCTAGTATTGATTATGTTCCAGGACATTTTCTACATGATTTCCTTATATCATTTAACACTTACCATAAAAACCTATGAACCTACAGGTCATGATACTCAGTGAAATAAGCCAGGCACATAGAGACTAACACCACGTGATCTATTTCATATTCAGATTCCGTAAAATCTGAGAAAGTCAAACTCATAGAAACACAGAGCAGAACGGTGGTTACAGGGTTTTGTTGGTGGGGTCGGGTGGACAGGCAAAGGGAAGAGATGGGTCAACAGGCGCAAAGTTTCGGTTAGGTAGGATGAATATGTTCTGGTTTTCCACTCAGATGACTACAGTTAATAATAATATATTGTATATTTCAAAATGGCTCAAAGAAAGGAGTTTAAGTGTTCTTACCACAAAGAAATAATAAATATTGGAGGTGATCGATATGCTAATTAGCCTTGATTATTCCAAAATATATATGTGTATCAAAATATCATTTCGTACTCCATAAATACAATTATTTGTCAATTAAAAATAATTTTTTAAACCATAAGGTTTGTGTTATTAATATTTGTATTCTATAGACAAAGAGGTTAAGTAACTTGCCTAGCTAGTAAGTGGTAGAGAAAGCTCTCAAAACTGAGCGGGCAACTCCAGATCCTGCATGCTTCACTCCAAGGATTTATTCTGGATGAATAGGAAAGTGTCCATTTCAAATCAGGAAATGGATTCATTCCCTTTGTAGGCACAATTGTGTCCCCAGGGAAAAGGCAGAGGTTACACTAAAGGCAGCAGTAAAGGGGCCACATTGCTCCAGCAGGATAGAACAGTTACCTACAACAGATCCAGGACGAGTCATTGAGGTCCTTCCAAAGAAAACAGCCCCAGCTTCCCTCCTCTCCTAAGCCCTTTAGAAGGCAACCCCAAGACCTCCAGAACGTAGTGATGAATGATGATGTAGACAGTCCTGAGGCAGAGAAAACCCTGTACTCAAGGAAAAACTGTATCACACTGACTTCTGATCCCCTCTTCCTGCTTACCCAGATTTCAGTGTTTTTAAACTTTTTCAGGTGATTCCAATGTACAGCCAATTTCATAATCAGTGCTCCAAAGCAACTGCTGGATCTCCCATCTCAGCTTGATTCTTTCTCAGGCGGAAGAACTTTGACCAGGTTCGTTTCGTCAACCTTCTCCGGGTCACTGCTTCCGCTGTAGTCGTTAAGACAGTCCCTCACCCAGTCTGCACTCACCAGGTCTCTCAATGCTCCACACGCCCTCTCTAACATCTGGGGCCCTGTCTAGCATGTAGTGGGTCTTAGAAGGTCTATGAATAATTACAAAATTATTTCCGTTCATCATGGGGGCTGGGAAGACGGACAGAGTCAAAATATTTATTTTGGAAAAAAATCTGTCTCCATGTAGGAAAGTTCTACCTCATATAAAAATACTGAACAGATGGCACTCTTCTTTGTTTAAAATAATATTTAATATTTTCAGACAAGATATTTCCTTGTAATAGAGCCTGATTCACATTCAAAAATACTTGTGAAATGCAAGCAGTTTCATCTGTTAATGGTGACTCTGGGCCAGCATTTTTCATGTATTTTCTGTCTATTTCCAAAAATAAATTTGAAAAAATATATAACATCAAGATGCGTATGAAACAGAATAGATGAAACAGATATAAAACAGTGATTATCAATCATTAGAAAGGTGAAAGAACAGTGAACTAGAATTCATGGTTGAGTGACTTGCCTTCTGTAACTGAGCACTAAATTTAGTTCCGAGCTTTGTGGCAGACAATGAAAAATATGGATAAATATTGGATGACGCCAATTTAATTATAAAGAGAAAGCGGAGGCAGAAGAGAGAGGGTAGGAAAGAAAGCATGCTTGAGAAAATAATATTTCCATGAGGTTAAATTCTGGGACATTATCACACTTACCTTCATCCAGGAAACACGTGGTGCCATAATAATCAATACGTTTTTCAAAGTTGGCTCCAAACTCTAGACTGTTACTCATGACCTATGATGGATATGCAAACCATGCCTCTGTGAAGCAAAGAGAGAGACTGATTGCTTACCTGATTGTCTTTCAATACGGCCAAGCATCAGCAGATTCCAAACCTAATACTTACTATCTACAGCTATAAACGAATGCAGCCAAGCTTGATAAAGACTAGTCTTGCCACAGTCTTCCCAACCAAGAACCAGACATGAATTTTCTTGGCCTCATTTCACAGAAAGGACATTTCTCTTGCGTTAGCTTAAACACAATTGTCATCTCTCTGTCTCACCTATCAGAGTGTGCTTGGGATCTAAGTGCACATTCTCTCTGTTAATAGCCACAGAACATTTACTCACTGCTGATTAAAATCATTTTTCCCCATAGTTGGCGAGGCGGAGTTAGTATCTCCCCCTTTCTGCAGCATAAACATTTTTTATCCAAGTGTGGGACTTAACATTTGTCTCTAAAAGATTTAGTCACTCCAACCTGTTCAAACTTCTTTAGATCCAAATTCTATAATCCAACATCTTTATTTATTTCTCTTTTATTTATGTCTGTTACCAAAAAAAAAAAAAAAACTGTTTACGAAGTACTTTGGGTTGGTCTTATTTACATAAAGAGCTATGATGTCTTTGTTATCGTATATCGATTTTCCATGTTTTTCCGCTTTCTAAAAACCTATATATATGGCTGGCAAGAACTTAGTTTTTGTTCACTTGTTTTTGAGACAGGGTCTCACCCAGTCACCCAGGCTTGGGTGCAGTGGCATGATCACTACTCACTGAAGCCTCGACCCCGTGGGCTCAAGTGATCCTCCCACCTCGGCCGCCTGAATAGCTGGGATTATACACATGAACTGCCATGTTTTTTTATTTTTATTTTTGTGGAGACAGGGTCTTACTATGTTGCCCAGACTGGTCTCAAACTCCCGGACTCAAACGATCCTCCTGTCTTGGTCTCCGAAAGTACTGTGATTACAGGTGTGAACCACTGTACCCAGCCCAGAACCTTGTTTTAAATATACTATCATATTTAGTTTTCATGTCCTACAGATGTAAATAATATAAACTCTATTAGCCTTTGAAATTCCAAACTAAAATTAGCACACATTCGCCCTATTCCAGCAAAATGGTATGTATTGTTGAAGCAATCTTTTATCACTTAGTAGAGAAAGCCACAAATATCTAACAATAAAATCAGCACTGTTATTAATTTCATTTTATAAGTAACATAATAGTAGTAATGACAATGCCATGTACAATTCTAGAAGAGACACATCCGAAAGATAATTTTTTGGTCAGGCTCTGGAAGCAGTCTGCTGATAAATATTTAGCAACCAGCGTGAATGCCCTGTGTGCTTTTTTTTTTATGTTTGTACAAAATTGTTTATTATTCATTTATTAATCTAAAAACAAAGGTTCACTTGGAAGAATATTTCTTTATAACATTGTGCATATGTAATACGTTGAGCTATTCAGAAAGCTGAGGCTGGAGGATCGCTTGGTCCAGACCAGAAATACTAGTGAGAACCCATCTCTTAAAAAAGAAAAGTTAACAAGTTGGCTCTTTGGCTTATCATTTTATCCTTTTTGTTTTAAATATTCCAGAACCCAGAATCTACCTGAATATCATGATAGTTATTTTTAAAAACCAGCATTGTACATGTCACATGCTTTGCATCCCTTAGCCACAGGCTCATGAAGAATCAACAGACATTCACAGAACACAAAAATATCTGCAGAACAACAGTTGAACAGGTGGATCCTGAGGAAAGCTGAATTCAGCCAGAATTAAATTTTCTGCATTATTTGTCTAGATGGCAATAGACAACCTCTTGATTAAACAAGATATTTGCTTCCACAAGTGTAGACTGACAACATATGCCCATACCTCAACACGCCATGTCAGAATTATGGCTAATCCCAAACTTGTAATAGAGGGATATATGCATATTCGGGATACAGGGTCACTTACACTATTCTCTACCGATCTGCCAAGAACTACTTTGAAATTATATCCATTTGTCTAGCATTTCAGCTTGTAAACTAATGTACAGTACTATGTAGAGAGTAAAAACTGCATTACCAAACTTTAATATCAAAGTTCATCGAAGTGACATTATCTGTCTGCCAATATTAATATGAGGAGAAAAAGACAAAAAGTATATCGCTTAAAACTATTTCATTCACAAACAGTGATGGTGTCTGTTTAAAACTTAAACAGCTGTCAATTTTTTGAAGTATTATACTCTTGCTCAGTCTTATCCCTGGAGAGTCTCTTGGCCACAGAGACTTTGAAAAGTTGTTACATACATATTCTGAAATATAGCTATTTTTGAAGAAAAAAGATACAAGAAAAACAATTTTTTTAAAAAGATAGAGAAAAATAAATCTGCTATTCAAAAGCCTAAGTTACCTGTCAGGAGGTGATGAAACAAAGCTTGAGCCCAGGAGCTGGAGTCCTGACTGGACATACTAGCGAGAACCCATCTCTTGAGCCCAGGACATGGAGTCCTGCTCTCCTCAATTCCACTTAAGAGGAAGAGCTCAGGAACTATTTAAAAGGATGTTTCCATAAGCTATCTATATTTTCTGAAATTAAGGGAATTTCTGTACAAAAAGGCAATGGGCTTTTGGTCACAAGTAAATGTGATTAAACTTCTAGTCTTTACATAATTTCAGTTTTAAAGTTACATTGCACTAAATTTTAGGCCTTTCCATTTCAGAACTGCTTAATGGCTTATGATCCTAATTCCCCATCCAATACTGACAAAGAATGCGTAATAACAAAGTCAGTCTAGTTTGGTTAACTGTGGGTTCTGGGCTTTGTTAGCTTTTCTTTTCCCATCATATTTTCTCTTGTTATGTTTTTTCCCATGGTTTCTAAACACTATGGAAAATTATTTTAATGACATAGATATTTTAATGCCATTATTTAAATTATGAGATACATATTAAAATTTGTCTGAATCTTGCATTTTTAAAACAACAATATACTGCTCCACACAGCAACTTAGAAAATGAAAAGTAATATATCTAAAGTGATACTAAAAACCCTTCACACTTCTCACAGGATGCATTGCTTCTTGAATTCTGTTCTTTGTGAATGAGCAAAGTCAAGTTAAAGTCTCTGGAACAGATATGGAGCTTGTACTTGGTTACTGTAAGAAAGACAGTATTATATAGTCTTATAATCTGAGTATCATCCTCAAATTGTGGAAGAACTAGACCAGCACAACTTTTCATTTTCCCGACGGTATTCTTGCGAAAACGCTATGCAGTCATATCATATTTGCAACTTAAAGAAGAGCAAGACCTGTAATCCCTCCCAGCACTTTGGGAGGACAGGTGGGTGAATCATGAAGTCAAGACATTAAGACCAGCCTGACCAACACGGTGAAACCTTGTCTCTACTAAAACTACAAAATTAGCTGGGCATGGTGGTGTGCACCTGTAGTCCCAGCTACTCAGGAGGCTGAGGCAGGAGAATTGCTTGAACTGAAGAGGCAGAGGTTGCAGTGAGCCGAGATGGAGTCACTGCAGTCCAGCCTGGGCGACAGAGTGAGACTCCATCTCAAAAAAAAGAGCAAGAATTTTCATAAGCAAGACCCCTTAGCACTGTCATGCCAACCTAACAAAAATTTAGGCCATTACATTTCTAAAAAGCTTTTATACAATAGTAAAAGGAGGGGGAATCATTCAGATTTTCTAAATTCCTCCTGGTTTGTTATAAATGTGAAATAAGAATCCCTATAAAAAATCAGCAGCCTATAGGTGATAGCTCCCTGGGTCTGTAGTAGAGAGAAGCACATTCCAGACAGTTTTCAAAGGCTTAGGAAAATAAATTCCTACAAATGTCATTATACCACATGAGGCTAATACTTTGCAAACACTTCAGCCAAAATTTTAAAAAAATAGTTTAAATGATACTGCTATTGCCCAAACAGCTGTACAATTCTCCACAGAGATATTAATATTAATAAAATATAACAAGTTATCTTATAGGATTTAAAGTTAATTTTTTTAAAAAAGGCTTTGTCCCATTTGCTTGTATTTTTGAAGATATGAAAAGATCTACAAAGACATATTATAAAGGGTTACTGAGGGTAATATATGACCTTTTTAAAAGAAAACAGTTAATATGTAAACACCATACATCATACATCATCCACTTAAGTTTCTAAGTGAGACAGAATCTTCAGTCTAAAGAAAATGATTTAAATACATCTGTTATTTTTACGATTACCACTTACAAATCACGTTTACAGAGAAATTCTATCTACAGCAGACCCTAACTTTATCACACAGAAAAATAACTTTATACTAGTACACTGTGAACATATACATCATACCCATAATCCTGTCCTTAGGAAAATCTATTGACATGTTACAAAGACTGTGCACAATTTTCTTTGGACAAATATTTATAGCCTCATTCATTTTGTGTTTTAATAACTATTTATTTTTGTGTATAAGGTTTCCAAAATTTTGCATAAATCCTCAAACTTGTTCTCACTGGGTTGATATGAGTGATAAACACCAGGGTTATAATTAAGCATTGCACTAGACCTGCCATAACTGCCGCCCATAGTCACAGATTTCATTTCTGGGCGATTTATACTGGCATTTAGCATGTTGCTTGTTGGCTGAACAGACCTCTCAATCTTACAGAATGGCTCAGAATGACTGCAAACACACAGGTCAGTTGAATGAGATCATAGAAGCTCACTGGGTGTCAGCCTTGGAGAAGAAGTTGGTCTTCTTTCAGGAGTAACAACTGCGTTCGTCTCCCTTGAATCTCGGTATCGGGTCTGTTCAATGTTAAATCTTGGGGCAGAGGCATCTTCTGCCCTTTCCAAGAAAGTCCTTTCAACTGGATCTGGAGAAGGTGTTCTTTTATTTTCATCTGATGGAGCATTTATCCCTTGAGATGGGCTGTTAAGTCTTCCTTACTCTTGTAGACGCTGCCTTGAGAGTTTCACGAGGAAGAACACTTTCTTCTGGGAGATGAATCAGCTTTTGTATCTGATTTCTTTGTTTTTTTATTTTCTTCACCCTCAGAAACTAATGCGTCAGAGCTACTCTACAATCTATAAAAGGCAGGTGCTTTATTTGGATAGATTTTCTTTCATATCTGGGGTAAGGCTAAGTAATGACCTGAACTTCTGAGACCGCTTTTTCAAAAAACTTGGGGAACCCTTAACTTCCTTCTTTGAAGCGAGTCCTTTGTTGGATTCCTCTTTATTCACATCAAGCAAAGCAGGAAACTGATTTGGTAGTAGTGCCACTTGGAGGGTTTCTCTTGGTAACTTCCTCCTCATCCTCCTCCATATTATGAGTCACATTGTGCATGCTTCTAGAACTTTCTAGCAAATCTTCTTTGGGCTTTTGTTGTCTAACTTGATTCCTGGTAAGTGTACTACATACATAACGCTTACTATTTCCATGATCTAAGTTGGCTTTTGAGTTGTCAAATAATGGGAAACCTCGCCTTTTAAGTAGATTCTCATTCTGTTGATTCTTTAGATTTTCTGTCTGCTTATTTATGCACACGGTTGTATATACATAATTATTTGATTCAGTCTGGCCGTTTGTAGTTTCGTTTAAGGCTATTGGGTGGTTTTCAGGAACCTGCAAGGTGTACATTTTTGGTGCTTCTGACTGTGATGGGAGCTTGGGGACTGATTCTGGCAAGGGTTTGTCTGTCAAATGCTGCACATTTGCAGGGGTGTCTGGGACCTCGTTAGCTGTCTCACTTCTCTGAGAACCAACAATAGTTGAATTTGAGGAGCCAGTTGTACAACTGCTAACTTCCTTTTGCTCAGGTAAAATGGGTTTAAATACTAAAGAGGAACAAAGCAAAGAATGAGTGTAAAGGGCATTGGCCTTCAAATTCTCAGGACTATGACGGCCCTCAAATTGGTCACCTAAAGCTAGTCCATTGGAGTCTGGTGTAGTTTCTGAATGCAGGATTCAAATCTCCAGTTACATACGAATGACTCTGTGGTATGTTCAAGAGTTGGCATTCATTGTTGCAAAAAGCGGATATGATTATCTGTCCCAGTAAAAAACCTCTGAACATTTGAATTCCTGTCTGCAAGACTTGCCGTTTTTCTCTATGCAAAACTCTGAACAGTGTGTTGTGGTGGCCTGCACAGCCTTCCCGTGATGAGCTGCCATGCTGAGACTATCAGAAGGCCTTTTCCAAGGTGGATTATTGGTTCTATTCAGAGCCCTATTAAGCAGGAGGTATGGCACTGTTTCTGGCTGTTCCCCAGCATAACTATGCCTTTTCCAATTTTCATTCACCTGACTGGGTTGAAATAGATGCATTGCGTTCAGACCATTAAAGTTTGAAACAAAATGAGGTTTATATCCGTGATTTTTATGTTATGTTTGTCATGCTCATTTAAAGTATATATCCCTCTGTTTTCAAAGTAACTAGAATCTAGTTTATGAATCTTGTCTTATCTACCAAAAACGTTTCTTTAACTGGAAACAGATGCTGATGAAGAAACCAAATGCTGGTAAGTGCCATTTCCCCAGAAGGCTTTGCCATGCTTCATGCTTGCTAATTCTTTCTGAGCAAATGAACTGAGGACACAGGATCTGGCACAGAGAGTTATAAATTCTTCATCAAAGGACTCAACAAGTTGTCCTGTGATTATCTGAACCATGCTGAGGTGAGCTTTCTCAAATCACCACATATACAGTCAGAACCGTAGATCAGTTTCTGGCAGTCAACTAACAAAAACTTCTGTTCCATCTTTCCATGGAATTTTGCCCCCATTTTTGAAAGATAATCTTGGCCTTTTACTGTCCACACTCAAATATTCCTGAGACACTGAACTAAACAACCTTGTTTCTCAGTCATATTTAGAAAATGATCAAAATTAGACTCACTGGGGGAGAGATCCAAGATGGCCGATTAACAACAGCTCAGGACTGTAGCTCCCAGTGAAAGTGCAGAGAGCGAGTGGACGCCGCACTTTCAGACGAATTTCTGTTGCCCACAGACCGGGAGATTCCCAGCGGAGGAGCCACACAGGTCGCCAGCGCAACTTTTTTGGCTGGCGCAGCTGTTTTGCCGGTGCCCTGGCACAGCGCTTCTCCATGCGGAGTATACGGGACGGGGTGCCCTTTGAGTCAGGCTCGGCTGGTCCCATCCCCACAAGGAGAACAGCAATTGGAAA